>JAADVL010000140.1:0-54217 GCA_023334995.1 Pythium sukuiense
GAGCTTCAAAGTTGTCGAGAATGTGTCGATGGCACTTGGACTTGTCACCAGCTCCGATTGTCTTCACACACTGGTCACTGTACCATTCCTTGTGGAAGTTGACGAGGTGGCAGTTCGGCGCCGAGATGCTGTACAGGAAGATCTGCGAGCGTCGTGGCCCATGGCCCCAGAAGTCGTCGTAGTTGAGCGTCATCATAGTCGAGTTCATCGAGTTAACGCGCACACACGTGGAGCGGTCTTCGCCCAAGTTGTCCGGACTGCGGCGAGGCGCCGAGATGAATCGAAACGAGTTGCCGACGTCTTTGAGGTCTGTGAGGTGCTCCTTGAGAACGACATCTTCGCGGATAATGTTGTAGTTGACTGTGCCTCCGATGAACCGAGAGCGGACGTGGTCGTAGCGACCCGAGACCAACACGATCACCGGGTTTTCACGCAGTCCTGTGAGCAGTGTGAGAACTGTCGACAGCAAGTTGAGTGTCAGCAAGGTGATCTTGCGAACCGAGATCGCCATCGTGGAACGCGTTTCTTCACTCCTCGCAGAGGATGTGGATGCCCTCAAGAAATCAGTGATCGCGATGGAAATTGACGTTTGGATAACTACGGCCGCTCGATTTCCGACGTTGCGAGATCCGAAATGAGCCTGTTGTTCATCCGATGGATGACATGAAGGCGTGGTTCTCGTTTCAGAGGCGGCTGCGTGGGGTATGATATCCAAAAAAAGAACCATCTTGGAGCTGCTGTGACGGGCTATATTTGCTGCAGCAGAGCCGGTTGTTACGCTACCAAATGAAGCGGTGGAAGCATCAAACCCAACTTGCTTCGACATAGGAGTGTGCGCGGACAACAATAATTGATCGTGGGCCATGATTCGTGGCTCGAAGAGATTGACAAAATAGCGTGTCGGAGATCCACACCGTCGCATCTAATAGTTTCCTTTCCTGCCTTTGGATCGCAACACGCAAGAACGAGATCTCGTTTCGTCGTAGACAGTGTCATGTACGGTAGTCGTGTAAAAATTTAGAGCAATGATCCAGACGCGTCTTTGTGTCTTCCAACTCATGGACGATGGACGCGTATCCTCTTTCTCTCTCTCTCTACATAGCTGCACGCTTACTCGTCCTTCTTGTCGAGCTGCACGATCTTGCCGATACCGATGGTCTTGCCTTCGTCACGCAGCGTGATACGTCCGAGCTGCTGGATCGCGTCGAACGTCTCCACCGTGATGCTCTGGTCGACCTGGATTAGGCAGATCGCGCTCTGGCCCTGCTTGATGAACGTCACCGGCTTCTTCACCGGCTTACCCGTCTTCGGGTCAATAGGACGCAGCAGCTTGGCGACCGTACACTCCTGCGCGATCGTGTGGACGTGGAGAATACACTTGTAGCCGGCAGTCATGAGCGGGCGGTGCTCCAGCGTGTCCACGAGAGCGAGCTGCGCGATGAACTGGTGGATCGCCTTCGGTGGTGGGTCCGACTTTGGCGGACAGAGCACGAAACCCTTCTGGATGTCATCAACGCCGCACGACACACGCATGAGCACGTTCTCGCCAACCTTCGCCGTGCGCACAGGCTTCTCGTTGATGTACACTTGGTTCACGATGGCCACCGATCGCGTCGGCATGAGCAGCACCTTCTGGCCAGTCTTCAAGACACCCGACTCGACCTTACCCATGGCAACCGTGCCACGCTCCTGGTAACGGTCAATGATCGGCACACGCAGAGGACCGTCTGGGTTACGGCCGGCGATGTGGAGCTTGTCGAGGTGCTCGATCAGAGCCTCACCATCGTACCATGGCGCCTTGGCGCGGTCGAGACGCACCTTGACGTTGTCACCGTGGAGGCCCGAGATCGGGATGAACGACACATCACGCTTGACGGCAAAGCCACACGTGCGCAGGAACGGACGCAGCTTGTTTGTGCACTCGTCGAAGCGCTCCTGGGCCCAGGCGGCCTCGTCCATCTTGTTGATCACGACCACGAGCTTGTTGATACCCAGCGTCTTGGCAAGCATCGCGTGCTCACGGGTCTGGCCACCACGTTCGAAACCGGTCTCGAACTCGCCCTTACGCGCCGAGATCACAAGGATACCGACATCGGCCTGGGCAGCGCCCTGGATCATGTTTGGCACGTAGTTCTTGTGGCCGGGGGCGTCCAGGATCGTGAAACGGCGGTGCTCCGTCTCGAACTGGGCGCGTCCGACCTCGACAGTCTTACCCTTGGCACGCTCCTCCTCGCCCGTGTCCATGATGTACGCCAGGAACCACGAGTCACGGTTACGCTGCTTGGCTTCTTTCTCGAATCGCTCGATCGTACGCTTGTCCACCATGTCCATGAGGTACAGGATGTTGCCCGAGAGCGTCGACTTGCCGGCGTCGACGTGGCCGATCAGCACGACGTTCAAGTGCTCACGCGGGTCCTCATCCTCGACCTCCTCTTCCTCCACGAACACGCCTTCCTCCTCGGCGTCCAGGTCCAGGGCGTCCACCTTGGCCTCGACGTCCTCGACGTCCACGGCCGCTGGCTTAGGCGAAGCCACTGGCGTCGCGGCCTTCTTCGGGCTGGCAGGAGCAGGCGATGATGGAGCCGCTGGGGCAGGCGAGGACGGAGCCGCTGGAGCAGGAGCCGCAGAGGCGAACACACTGCCCTTCTTCGGCACAGGCATCACGATGTTGAACGCCGGAGGAGCTGGAGGAGGCGGTGGCGGCGGCGGCGCGCCGTACGCCGGAGGCGTCCACGTGGAGGCCGTCGGGTTGAACGAGAACGTACGCGCCGTCGGGTTCAACGAGGTCTTCTTGGCTAGATTCACAGTCAAAACGGAGTCAATTTCAACCGTTCCTTCGAGAATACGCACACTAGCGACTGCGCAGTAGCCATGTCTACATGGGTATGCGTGCAGGCGGCTGCAGGCAGCGGTGGGAACGCGAGGAGAGCTACGTACGCTGGTTGGGATCCATCTTGCCTGGAGCGTTGCTGAGACTTCTTGGTGGTGGAGTGGCCGCCGTGTGGGGCCGTCCGATTGGCTGGCACGTACCCCATGGCGCTTCACGCAACCTTCGCGCAACCTTACGGTTTGTACCCTGTGGAACACAGACTATGTACCCTACCGCACTTAGCAGTTCGGTATATGGCAGTGAAACCGAACTTAGGAGGAGTCAGCTCGACAGTCAGCGCGTCACTGTCTGCCACTGACCAGTGTGTCCCTCGCACCCATTTCCCAAATTGGCCACAACGTCACCGCAATGCTTCGCGGTCGTTCAGCGCCTCGGCGCCCTTCCAGGCCACACCGCAGTGCATGGCTGCCTGCCGTGCCTCAACGGCTGCCGTCGGCGCGGCACTTGATGCTGCTGCTCATCATGGTCGGCGTGGCGGTCTTGCTAGGCCAAATGCTGGCCATTCACGTGGCCAAGCATGCCAACGACAGCCTGGCGGCGACGCTGTGGGATATCGCGAGCCGTCCGATTGAAGAGCCACGCGGCATCATCATGCCGCTGTTCGATGGCGTCGCTGTTCTTGGTATCTCGCTGATCATGGAGCTACGCGCGATGCAGATCGACCTGCCAATCGAAGTGCCACACTGCGGAGACCTGGACGAGAAGCTGCGAGACCGACTCGCGAGAGACGAGCTGCTCAATGTACGTGTGTACGACGTGTGCGTGGAGGCAGCGCAAGCAACGGAGGCCCGGTGGCTGGGGTTACGCTGGCCGCTGTTCTGCAACAACTTGGTGCATTGCCAGAAGCGCTTCCGCAACTTTGACATCAAGGCCCTCGCGTTGGTGTTCTCACGGTTTGAAGAATTCATGATGCTGGACGCCGACGTTCTGTTCTTTCAAAACCCCATGAGTTTGTGGGATCTCGACAAGTACGTCAAGACCGGCACGCTGTTCTTCCCCGACCGCATTAGCTTCAGTGAAGAGTTTCTCGGTGAGCGCGCGCCATATTATGATGCAAATGGAAAGCTCGCGGTCATGCCAGACCGCTCACGGCTCCACGAGTTTATCGAAACGTTTGACCGCAAGATCTATGAAGGACTCGCGAACGTACCCCGCCACGATGAAGGCTATGAGGACTCGGTCAAGCACGGCCTGCATCGCCCCGTCTTCAAAAAGTCTACTGATCAAGAAAGAAAGCGAGGCAAACCGAGCGAGTTCCTGCGTCACACGCATGCGTGGAAGCTGCGGTCAGGCCACCAAGCTGACTCGTCCGTGATGCTGTGGAGTAAGGTCAAGCAGTCCCGGGCGACCGCGATGATCGCCTATTTCGTCACGTACCGTGATAAATACCGGGTCCCCTCTTACGGGGATAAAGAGTACTACTTCTTGGCCTGCGAGCTTGCCGACTCACAGTATGCATTCTCCGACTTTGGAGTCGGCGCGATCGGCAGCGACCGGAAAGACAAAGAGCGAGCATTGTGTGGAGACGGTCTGCACTTCTACCCAGTCAAGAGCCCGCAAATCAAGAGCGACGACGACATCCCAGCGCTCTACATCAACAGCGACCACATTGAAACCTGGAACCCAGATAAGGAGACATTCTACCGCACCAATGCGCGGCTCGGCGAGCATTATCCTGGCTCGCACCTCGACAAGGGTCTGGGCCAGGAATGCCCCTTTGATATCAAGACCATCCCTCTCAATGAACGCGAGAAGGAGGCCTTCCGACGGAGACAGCGCTTCGTCAAGATCGTAGAAGGCTGGCAGGAGAAGCCGCCCACCAGCAAGTAGTGTTAAATCGCGATCTCGAGAAAGGCAACCATCTCAGTTAGAAAGGCAATCAGATGAAATTATGTTGCTCCTGGCGTCTATGTTGCGGGTAGTGCCACCGAGAACCCTTTCATAATGCATAGGATCCTATTCTGTATGACAGGATCTGAGACCGAAGTTCAAGTCCGTCAGCTGGGCCGGTCGGTTGACAGGCCAAAAAGAACAAGAAAAAGAACGTCAGGCGTGGTGGAGATGCCGATTCTCACGCTGCTCAACATCGCACTGGTGGCGCTGCAGCTCTCGCAGCACGTGCGCGTGGCAACCAAGCTCCAGCGCGTGCAGCGCCGCTATGAGACGCTCATCTCCATGCCGGAGCGGCTCTCGAACGCGACCTGGGCGACGATTTACGGGCTTCTCCTTGTGGTGCTTGTCTGCGACGTGGTGGCGCCCTCGCGGTCCTTCTTCAATGCTGCCGAGCAGCCTGATCTCCTGCGTCTCCTGCTAACGGCTGCCATTGTTGCTGGCGTCGTGGCTATGCGATCGTATGCCAACAGCGACCTGTACGTGTCTACGCTACTCGTGTCGGTCCAGTGGCTCGCGCTCTCGACGCTCTATCTATTCATCATCTTCGTCACGCAGCCATCCACAACGAATCCAAGCCAAGGAGACGCGAGTATGGTGAACTATCTATTAAGCAAGCTCGGTGTGATCGTGTACGCCGCGTGGGTCTGTGTCGAGATGCTCCACGGATTCGCAGCGGTCATGCAAGTGTACTTCCAGGCGTGTCTGTCGTATCGAGCCTACGCGATGCTGCTGTGTACGCTGAGCTTCATCTCGAATTGGACGGTTATGTTCTACAAAGACTTGACGTTTGGCGTCGTGTGCACGTGGGCGCTGATGCTCATCGCCATCAAGGGTTCTACTTGGCGAAGCTCGTCGCTGGAACGGCTCCAGGACAATGTGGGTGAGACCGCACTGCAGCTCGCCGTCATGGGTGGCACAGTCATCACCATCGTGCTCGCCGTCGTCGTGGGCCAGTGAGCCAAATACTAGTACTAGTACTCCCAAGTCAGGATCAACCGAATCGTGGGGCTCAGTGACTGTAATTATTGAAGTAGAAAGGAATGGAATGGGATGCGTAGATGGATATCCACTCTAACGAGAGGCTTGCTCATCAAACTTTCGGCCGTGGCTCGCTTCGAGCAATCGGAAACCCATGAAAAGAGCTCTTCTTCAGTGGAAGAAGCTCACCCGAGCTGACTGACCGGCAGGATCCATTGATCCATGGTACACTGAGTGAGTGCAGACAGTGTTCGTTATCAGATGTTGCGGATACGATCTTGTGTGCGGCGTCTTCTGTGAAAACATCCACTGCAGGCTGCAGCCGTCTGCAGCGAATCGCGGTGCATTGTGTGCCTTTACAAAAAGTGGAAGTTGAGCAAAAGACCTCACGCATGACTGAGTCCTATCACAACGACGTTGTGTTCCGTTGCACTGTGCCACAGAGATGACAGGCAGTATGAGCCCCACGACAGCAGCAGTGTCGGTGAAGTGCACAAGTACTTTAGGGAAGTCGTAGGCCCACATTGGGTCCCACGAGTACTGTACTAGTATCGAACGCGCTTGCAGAATGACGGCGCGAACGGCTTAATCAGATTGTGGATCTCGAAGTAAAAAGACAAGATCTAGACGGTTGCAATATCTGAATCCACGCCACTGGCTGACTGGACGCTATCCATTAGCCAAAACCAAGAGACTAGGTTCAAAGTTTGCGAATCAAAGGCGATCTTCACGCGGTGACGTTGAAGTCAAGAATGGAAGCACGTGCAGGCGGATCCCACGCCCGACACTGTTCTCAACCCATATCCTGGACAAGGATCCACACCCCTCCGGCTCTCTCGAAAGGATCTGTCCTAGGATGCCTTCAAGTAGACTTGGAGTAAGTAGCTTGAGCTTGCAGCCTTTCGCGACTTCCTAGCTGGAAGTCCTTCCAATTGCCAGTTGAGAACCTTGTTGGCTTCCGTTCTCGCCTTGGCTGTCCTCACGCCCACCCACCAGTTCCTCGAGGCCCCAAGAACTCTGAAAGGGTGGCATTCTCCGGTCTCATTCTCGAACTTGCTTCGCATCCCTCAAGCGCCTTTCGGAACTCCACACCAACCATGAAGATCCTGTACTCGATCGCACTTCTCGCAGCCGCTATCAGCGGCGCTGCTGTCTCGGCCGACAAGGCCCCGAAGCAGTTGTACCACGTGACGGTGTCCAAGGCTGTCTTCGACAAGGCCCTCGCTACGTTCGGCGAGGAGCTGGATGTGTGGAAGGCCGAGCCACTCGAGGGCGACAAGGTGACGGCGGACATCTACGCGAAGGACTCGTCCATCGCCAAGTTCCAGGCGTACAAGCCTACTGGCATCTCCACGCAGTCCGCGAGCGTCACCATCGAGCGTGACCCTGTGACCACGGCCGACTTCTTGGCCGAGCGTGCCCAGATCCGTGCCACGTGCAGCACCAAGACCGCTGGCTGGCTCGAGGACCTGCCACTTGCGACCACGTACGTGAGCAACACGTTCTTTGACTGCTGGCGCAGGCCGGATGAGGTCTTCACCTTCCTGGACTCGCTGGTCGCGGCGAACCCAACGTTGATCACCAAGATCCCGCAGGTGTCGACGACCATTGAAGGCCGTATCATCCCAGGCTACAAGATCTCCACGGGTGGTGCCAACAAGAAGTCGCTGTACACGCAGGGTGGCATCCACGCGCGTGAGTGGCACGCTGCTAGCACGACGCAGTACGCGATCGCGGCGTTCCTGGACGGCCTCAAGGGTGGTGACGCCTCCATCACGGCCATCTTCGGTGAGTACGATTGGTACTTTGTGCCGCTGCTCAACCTGGATGGTAACTTGTACTCGTGGAGCACGGACCGCTACTGGCGTAAGAACCGCCGAAAGACCGGCACGTCGACGTACGGTGTCGACCTCAACCGCAACTACGGCCCAAAGGCGCAGTTCGGCAAGGCCGGTGACGGTAAGTCGGCCGAGACGTACCCAGGCACGGCTGTGCTGAGTGAGCCAGAGACTGCTGGCTCGTGGGCCTTCCTGTCCAAGCTGCCAAACCTGAAGGGTGCTATCGACATCCACTCGTACTCAGGCTTGGTGCTTCGTCCGTTCGGCTACCAGCGTGCGGAGGCGCCAGCTCCATGGGGTGCCAAGCTCAAGACGCTTGGTGACAACGTCGCCAAAGCCACTATGGTTGGCCACACCGCGAAGTACACAAGCCAGACCTCAGCTCAGCTGTACCTGTGCTACGGTACGTTCACGGACGGCGTGTACTCAGACCTCAACAAGACCGCGTCGGTCACTTTCGAGATGGAGGGCAATGACTTCGTCCAGCCAGAGTCAGTCATTCGCCCCGGTGGTCTTCACGTGTTCCAGGGCCTCGTCCAGTTCGCCAATGAGATGAAGGCGTACTGGGCCTAGAGGGCCAAACTCCAAGCTGCGAGACATTGAGTCACCTTTTGAAGGCCGTAGTTTCGTGAAGCACACTGAATATACCAACAACACGTGTTCTGATGTTCCATTCTGAGCTCCCACTTCCTGCTTTCCCACTGCTTCATTCTTCCTTCCCGCAATTGGCTTCAACGTTAACCATGTCAAACGTATCTTCTGTCAAAATGCGAATGTTGTGGACCCATATCGATATTCATATCATAACATTTCTCAAAAATAGTCATGAATCAACTACTAGATTTCCTAAAATTCAGGCCAGCTGCCAGATCTCGAGAGCCAGCGAGTTATCAGATCCACACCTTGAAGATGAGCTCGTCATCCAGAGCCTCCAACGTTCCACTCCGCCATTTGACTCCACACTGTGGAGTCCACAGTGGAGCCCACTCAACTTGTTCATTGTGGTCAAGCTCACCGACCTAATACATTCCATGGAAATCCTACGTACCCGACTCGGAACCCGAGCCAAGGTCTCTGATATTGGCATCCTGGAAGCTTGCATTGCCATGCAGTGCCGCTACTTGCAGTTGGGTTTGCATGGCATGCTTGCAGTTCTGCACTCGCTGTGCATTTTCTTTTGGTGCCGCGCTTTGAGTGAGTCGTGCGTGGATCGGCGACTCACTTTTCCCAGCATCTCTGTACACTGCAATGCATCAAAACCTGGACGCCTGGATCTTCCTTTCATCCACCAGCTGCAAGCGAAGCCATCAACAGCTCCAATCTTTGAGTTGCTCGCTTCTCGCGCACACAAAGCAAAGTGCAGACGAGCTGTTGACCGAAAAAAACTCCCAGGATCTTCGCTTCTGCCTTCTGGGTTCGTCGCTGTCTGGTTTCAGCTCGCTCGCCTCCATGACAATCCTTGATCTCACGGCTAAGCCGTCGGCTCCAGGGCGTGACTACTAGTCACTGACTATACTGTAGGTCGCCCAGACTTCACTCTCGATGAGGCTCATGGATCCAGGTTCATCTCCGAGTCAGATGCGTTCCAGTGGAACTCGTCGGTCTGTTGAATCGGCATGAGGGACGTCCCACTCACGGTGGGCATCTCTGAGCCGGGTGCTCGCGTGGGTTGATCAATCACAGCGCCCCATGGTCCCCACGTGGAGTCTGGACTCCAGGCAGTGGAAGCGCAGTCCCCAGGGTCGTTGAGCTTCCGTCGACGTTGCCATGGCGACGCTTCCATCACTGACCTGAGAACGGGGATCACGTGTATCCAACCACTCACACCAAGATACAGTACTGACACGTTTCGGCGACTCAGACGCCAAGATCGCCTCCTCTCCGGCTGGCAAGCGATCTTGATGGCTCATCCAAAGTCAGTCAGTCGATCTGGATGTGATGCAGTCCACACCCATAATGACATGGGCCAGCCTCCTTCGCACCGAGTCTCTGATGCCCTCAGCGATCTGTGACGATGGATACGCCACCTCGTTCTCATTCTGCATTTTGCCTCTTGCCAGCCAGTTGCCATGAAGCTCTTCCAGTCGATCGCGTTCTTCGCCGCACTGCTCACGGGCCAGGCCGTCGCCCAGGACGCCGGTGTCAAGCAACTCTTCCACGTGACGCTGCCCAAGTACATCTTCGACGCCGCTCGCAACAAGTTCGGTGATGAGCTCGACATTTGGGACGCGTCGCTGGACGGTGCCAACATCAAGGCCGACATCTACGCCACCGAGGCCACGATCAACAAGTTCTACCCTACGCCACAGAGCAAGTCGCTCCGTACGGTGCAGGGTACGCCGCTCATCCAGGTCGAGCGTAACTCGGTCAACACCCAGCAGCTCATCGAGACCAGTGCTGCCGTCACGGCCACGTGCACGGCTGCCACTCGTCGCCACTTGGAGCAGACCGCGGTGACCAAGTACACGGACAACGCGTTCTTCGACTGCTGGCGTACGGCCGACCAGGTCTTCGCGTTTTTCGACCAGCTCGTGACGGAGAACCCGGCGATCTTCTCCAAGACCGCCAAGGTCTCGACGACCATCGAAGGCCGCTCGATTCCGTCGTACAAGATCTCGACTGGCTCGGGCAAGAAGGCGATCTACGTGCAGGGACTGATCCACGCGCGTGAGTGGCACGCCGGCTCGACAACGTTCTACACCATTGCGTCGCTGCTGGATGCCGTGCGCAACAACGACACGACGCTCAAGCCGCTCGTGGACAAGTACGACTGGGTCTTTGTGCCGATCGTGAACCTCGACGGCTACATCTACACCCACGCGTCGTCCAGTGGACGCCTGTGGCGTAAGAACCGCCGAAAGATCTCGAGCTCCACCTACGGCGTGGACTTGAACCGCAACTGGGGACCGAAGCAGTACTTCGGCCTTGGCGGCGAAGGCCCGACGGCTGAGACCTACCCAGGCACGGCTCCTCTGTCTGAGCCAGAGACCCTTGGTCTGTACAACTTCCTCAAGACGCTGCCACTGGCTGGTGCGTTGGATGTGCACGCGTACTCCAACCTCGTGCTTCGTCCGTTTGGCAACCAGAACGCCCAGGCTGCTGCCCCGTACGGTGCCAAGCTCAAGACGCTCGGTGACAACGTCAAGACTGCCATTCAAGTCGGCAACACGTACAAGTACACCAGCCAGACGGCTGCTCAGCTCTACCTGGCCTACGGCTCGTTCATGGACTCGATCTTCCTCGAGTTCAACAAGACCGCGACCCTGAGCTTCGAGATGGAGGGCAACAACTTTGTGGTCTCCGAGTCGGTGATCCGCCCAGGCGGCCTGCACGTGTTTAACGGCATCGCCCAGTTCGCGCGTGAGCTCACGGCTTACTACGCCTAAGCAGCCGCAAGTGTACTGAGTTGGTCGATGTCGGGAGAAGTAGCCGTGGATAACTTGTAATAACCTGATTTTTGAAATCGTAAACACGATTTTATGAGGTTTTCATCCATTTTTCACGAAAGTGTTGGCGATTGTACTGCTGGAAATACTGTCCACTTTTTGGAATGGAAAATTCGAGCGTCCATGCGTGATGACACCACTGTGGGAGGCTCGAATTGACTCAGATGCCGCCCGTGCACCTCTTCACCTACAGGCGTGGCCATTCCTTTCCAAGAGAAGCTTGAAGCTGGACGAGTGACTCGAGCCGATCAGCTTCATCGACTGGTTCCACTGCGAAGCCACACGTGGGACACTCACCAATCCATTGACACCCATGGAGAAGCCTTTCCCTCTCAGTGAGTCCGAGTCCGTGCTTCGAATCACAGTGAGTGAGCGCGAGAGTCGATGCTCGTCCTTCATTCGGCGATTTGCCTGCACGGTCTCAAGTCTCCAATCTCCAATCTCCACTCAAGATGAAGCTTTGCCAGTCGCTTGCACTTGCTGCTGCTCTCGTCGTTGGCCAAGCAACCGCCCAGGATGCCGCTGTCAAGCAACTCTTCCACGTGACGGTGCCCAAGGTCGTCTTCGACACTGCGCTCAACAAGTTCGGCGATGATCTCGATATCTGGAAGGTCTCCGCTGTCGGGGCCAGTGTGCAGGCAGACATCTACGCCACAGACGAAGCCATCAGCCAGTTCTACACCACGCCACAAGCGAACGCTCTGCGCACAATCCAGGGCTCACCGCTTATCCGGATCGAACGCGACGTGGTCAACACACAGCAGCTTCTCGAAGAAAGCGCGGCCATCACCGCCTCGTGTACGGCTCGCACGACTCGCCACCTCGAAGAGATCGGCAATAGTACGATCAAGTACACGGACTCGAGCTTCTTCGACTGCTGGCGTACGCCTGATGAGGTCTACGCTTTCCTGGACGCACTGGTGGCCGAGAACTCGGCTGTGTTCAGCAAGCTCGACGCGATCTCAAGCAGCATCGAGAGCCGTGCTATCCCGGCCTATGTGCTGTCCACTGGTCCGGGCAAGAAGGCCATATACGTGCAGGGTCTTATCCACGCGCGTGAGTGGCATGCTGGCTCGACGACGTTCTTCACGATCGCCTCGCTGCTCGACGGTCTCCGCACAAACGACCCGAGCCTCGTGTCGGTAGTCGAGCAGTACGACTGGTACTTCGTTCCTATCGTGAACGTTGATGGTTTCGCCTTCACGCATTCACCCACGGGCAACCGCCTCTGGCGGAAGAACCGCCGCCCTACCACGACGACCACGGGCCGTGCGGCATTTGGCATTGACCTGAACCGCAACTTCGGACCACTCGAGTTTTTCAACAAGGGCAACGCTGGCGTCACGTCCGAGACCTACCCAGGTCCAAACCCACTCAGTGAGCCGGAGACTGCTGGCATCTACGCCTTCCTCAAGCTTCTGCCTCTCGCCGGCGCTCTGGACGTCCACGCGTACTCGGGACTCGTGCTTCGTCCGTTCGGAAACAAGTACGCGGAGGCTGCGGAGCCGTTCGGCTCCAAGCTCAAGACCCTCGGCGACAACGTGAAGGCGGCGATCCAGGTGGATAACGACTTTGAATACGTGAGCCAGACTGCCGCGGAGCTGTACCTCGCGTACGGAACCTTCATGGACGCGATCTTCTCCGAGTTCAACAACACGGTGTCGCTCAGTTTCGAGATGGAGGGTGAAGGCTTTGTGCAGCCAGAGTCGGTGATTCGTCCTGGCGGCCAGCACGTGTTCAACGGCATCGTCCAGTTTGCGAAGGAGCTCGACGCGTACTACAGCGGATTGGTGTGAGGTGTCGAGTAGAGTAGAGTTGAGTTGTGAAAAGTCTCAGGGCTAGATTGGAGCCCGGTAATGGTCCCGAAATGGCTAGCGTACTATTAAACCTGCGTGGAGTTGCGGTGCATCCACTCGAAACGAAGTGTAAAGTCCATGCCGCCGTGTTGGACTGTAGCGAGGATGCAGAACGGGACCCACGACAGCAACCAGCATTGTATCATCTCGGCCTGTGTCTCGAGTACGAAGCTGAGCTGATGGAGACTCGACACACTTGGTAACACTCGACGCGATAGCATCACACTGAAGCCAACGACTGAAGCGATCTGAAGCGCGAGGAGCACTCCGATACTGGCGAGGAACCGCACCAAACTTGAAGATGTCTGCATGCTGTCCATTGTGTCGTAGTAGCGGGCGTTTGGCAAGTAGAAAAGCACTGCCACGTAGACGCCATACACACACGGGATGACACACTCGATGTACTCCATGAGCAAGTGGTTCTCGCACGCGTAGAGGGCTTGGCACGTGCGATCGCTAGTCGCGGACAGTCCTTGAAGGCCCACACGAGAGTTTTGACGTACTAGTATGTGGGAGACGGGCTTTCGTTGACTGGCTCAGCATGACCGGCGACGAACTTGAGTGTACACGAATACTGGGGCGGACGCGACGAACATGAGAGAAGCGACCGCGGAGATCGAAGTACGCGAACGCTAGTGGTATGTAGTCGAACAGCACGATGAGTATCACCACTTTGGTCGGATTTGACGTGGTCTGCATACACGTGGTGATGAATAATGCATGCGCGAGCTCGACGGTGAACTGCACGATCACAGGCACGACGTCGTCGCTCTGGAGGGCTTGAACGTGTTTCACTACGAGCTTCTTCGCCAAATACTTGCCTAGAATGGGCAACGCGATGCACGCAGTCTGCACGTCTCCGTGGAGACTTCGATAGAAAGCACCGTACGCCGGGTAGGCAATGATCAGCGCAAGCAGCAACGACACGTGTGCGATGTACATGATCAGCTTCTGGTCGATATCTGGCACAGCTCTGAACGGTTGGATGCCGATGAAGATCCGCATGCTGACGCCACAATATAAAGTGAAGAGCCCGGCCGTTAGTGTCGCCATAAACGGCATCGGAAACACCCATAGAGTGACGATGACGACTGCACTAGCCGTGTGGAGCGAGCTTGAGACCAGCACCGGAAGACAAAGCTGACGCCGGGTGATGCAGAGCTCCGGGATGAAGCCACGCATGAGGATCATCCCACAAAAGGCCGTGCTGCACGTGATCACGAAGACCCGAATCGTGAGGTTCGGCGACGCATCCCAGCCATCGGTAATTGGTGCAAGGGGTAGAAGCGCTTTAATTGCAATTGTATAAGCGAGCGCCGGAAGCGGAGTCACCAGCGAGACGACTAAGCATCGACTGATTGATGTGCGTTGTTGATACAACTGGAGAGCCTTGCAACGATCCCGCGATCGTGCCTCCAACCAACCCACGCCAAGTGAGTGGCGGTGTACTCGACCATCTCGCCATGGCCAGAGTTCCAGGGAGCTACCAGCTCACACACCGCCTGAAGTGAGGAGAGCTTGAGGCGAGTGGCGCCTTCACAGACATCAAGACGGCTATTTTGAGAAGATCGGAACAGCCACGGGCGACCCACTCGACGTCTCGGTCAACCAAGCTCGAACCCCAGAGCCGATAGAAGTATACTTCCAAGGATACTGCAATGCACGGTTCCACCGCTACTGTGTTTTTGGTGTCTCGCTCGTCTTAGGCTTTCGCGTGGGTGATGGCACTCCGTTTCTCTTGCAGGGTTGGCGATGTGCGTGTACGCACTGGCTAGCGGTAGGAAGTCGAACAGCACGACCACGAGGCTGATGCGCAGCGGCTGGGACGAGGTCTGGAAGCATGTCGAGACGAAGAGCGTGTGAAGCTGCTCCATGCTACAGTGCACCACTTCTGGAATGAAGCACCACAGTCAATTGCATAGCACAGCTTCGCGATCACAGCCTTCGCGACCATCTTCATGACCACCGGTAGCACAACTAAAACGAGCTACGCGATTCCCTGCTGGGACTGGTAAAAGGCACCGTACAATGGAGACAGCATTGCAAGTGCGCTAAGGATGGCGAGCTGTATGGCATAGATCTTGAGCTTCCGTCGGATATCGGGGACTTGTCGGAATGGCGCGGTGCCCAGGCATAGTACAAAGCTTGTCAAACAGATCACAGTGAAGCTGCCACTCGTCTGTGCGATCGCAAACGGCACTGGGAAGATCCGCAGTGCTGCGAATCCGCACACAACAGAGGTGTGTGCAACTCCAGTGATCACTGCCGGTAGAACGAGTTGTCGTCCCAACGAAGACTGGGGATCTTGTCCGGTATAGTCCGTGTTCGACGGGTCAGTCGGAACGTCTGGCCGAGCTTCGGATGGCTCTGGTCTATTTTAATATAGCGAAGAGTGTGAAATCAAGCGGAGGTCAGCGGAAGCTTGTTGCCGTGAGGCTTCTTAGGTTGGAAGGATGGTGAGCTGAGCGGCCAGTCTCCTACTGCAATCAGTGGGAGTCCACCTCGGTCTTGACAGGCCTGCAGATGGCTCGCTGTTACGATGATGATGAAATTCTGGTTTGGGGTTTGTGCACAGCTCACCCGTTCCTCGCTGTCAGTTGGAGATTCGCCTTGCGTCGCCCAAGCCGTCCGTCATGCAGCTCTCCGCGCCCGTGTTCGACAACGACTCGCGTCTCCAAGCCACGGTACTTTTGGCTGCAGTCGGCGCGGCTTTAACCGCTGTCACGCTGTGTTTTCCCCGTTCCAAACGCGAGGAGAATGCCAAGTTGGCCAGCGGAGAGCCCCCAAAGCGCAAGATCCACTACCTCAAGTCGTGCCACCCACTCTTCGGTGACGTCTTCGAGATTCTGCGCAACAGACACCGCATGTACGACTGGATGACCGAGAAGACGCTCGAGTTCAACGGCGAGCCGTGGCGTATTGTCGTGCCTTGCTTGCGGGTGGCGTGACGTGGAGTTCTGGAATGAAGCGGTGGCCGAGGTTGAGAAGACTGAAGGCCATGATCACAGCGCTCACAACAAGTCGCGACGAGAGCAAGGAGACAAGCGGCCACCCATCAGCGATCGGTGACAGAGGGATACCGGCTTCGATGACCGTGACCGTGAGTAGAGATGGGAGCGGGGTGGCGAAACACACGGCTATTGCGCGGGAAACGGAGGTGTCTCGCTGGTACTGCTCCAGCGCCTGGCATCGCTCCAGCGAGTACTCGCCGTGCTTGCTGATCTGGATGGCATGCCACGCTCGGCGAACATGACGCATTGGTGGTACACCGGAAGGAAAGAGCTGTGGAGAAGGATCAACGGCAGCAAAGCGCGTGAACTAGGTGACAGGAATAGATGATTTGAACGCGAGCAGGGATGCATCACTTCTATTCATTTATAGAGGTTTCATCCTGAGCGATGTAGTTGCTCTGCCAGTTTGAGGAATGCAATCACATTCTATTATAGAGGTTTTCCGATCCTCTTCCATAATATGATACTGTATCAATTGCTACTGTCATCGGAACCCTTCAGTTTATCGGCTTGTTCGCACATTCACATGGAGAGCTCACCTTCTCCTCATTCTTCTTCTCCTTACGCTCACCAGCCCCCGCAGCCTCACGATTACAGTACCAACGCACTCCTGCTCCCATGGCATCTGCGTCTGCATCTGCAGGCATGTCCAGCCAGCACCACTGGGTCGTGTGGCAAATGCTCGACTCGCTGTACCCGACAGGTGGGTTTGCGCATTCCCAGGGCCTCGAAGCCGCCGTCCAAGAGAACGTCGTGCGTCCCAAGGACGGCGGTGCGTCACTGCGTGAGTTCCTGACCTCCACAGTCTTCCAGGCGGGCAACTTCGCACTGCCGATCGTGTTTTCCAGCATCAGCGCCGTCGTTAGTAGCTCCGAAAATGCCACAGAAGGCCTCGTCGATGCGTTTTTGGAGCTGAATGCGAGAGCCACGGCCTTGTACTCGAACCACGTCGCGAAGAAGGCGTCATTCGCTCAAGGCGCAGCGCTGTTGCGGCTCGCGATCTCCACGTACCACCAGCAGCCAGGCGACCAGTTTGATGTGCTGCTCACAATGCGCAAAGAAAGCAAGAAGCATAAGCACGCGGGCGTCCACCACACCGTGGTCTTTGGCTTCGTGTGCGGGCTGCTGGGTGTCGACAGCGAGACCTGCCAGCGCATGTTCATCTTCTTCGTGTTGCGTGATGCACTGAGTGCCGCCACGCGGCTGAATCTCATCGGACCCATGGAAGCCACGCGCATCCAGTTTGAAATGGCGCCTGTGCTGGACACAGTCGTGGAGAAGAAGAAGAACCGCCACATCGAAGACTCGTACTCGTCGGCGCCCGTGCTGGACCTCATCCAGGCCATGCACGACCAGTTGTACACGCGTATCTTCAACAGTTAGTGTGGTAATTTGTTCACAATGGCGCTTTTATGGAGACACTTGGGAGTCGACTTGGGAGAGCTCAATGAGACTCAGAATGCACGTAGAGGCGATCGTGAAGCTCAGACTGCGCCATACATCCACCTTCTTGGCGATCTCCGACAAGCGGTGGCGCATGTCAATGGCTTGCTGGACACGGCTCGCACTGTCGTTCTCGCTGCTTGTGGAAAATCCACTGCCCAGGCCCCCAGTAGTTGAGCTCACTGAGCCGAACATTCGCCTCTTTCTCAAGTTCTCAGGAAGCCGCATGAGCGATGGTGATGATGAGATGCTGCCCGTGTCTCTGGTTTGTACATCAAGCGTTTCTTGTGCCTTGCTAAGGCTTTGGGCGGCGTTGTAGAGAGCGAAAAGGTGCTTGTTCGCGGTCCCCACGAGCCTCAGATACGGCCGAGCGGTCTTGTCAAAGCTTGATTGCAGGTGGAGAACTTGCTGCTTCGAGCAGTGGACCGTGAGCTGAGCAGCTTGCTGTGAGGTTTCGTCACTCACTATGGATTGGAGCTCTTGGATTTGCTCAAAAGAGCGGATTGCCGACAGCAACTCGTACTTGGTCTTCACGATCATCGACTGCTGCAGTAAGAACTGCTCGATCTGCGTGACAAGGTCCCCCATCTCCGCCTTTTCGAAGGCCTTCTCATACATGATGCGCAGAATCTAAAACAAGCCACGTAGCTTGATCAGTCGCCAGTATCCAGCACATGGAGCTTCCAAAGGAAACGAGCTCACATTGAGGTGAGTCGATGAGAACAGTGGGTTCTGGATGGACTGCAGTTCCTGGGATGTCCCCGACCCCTTCGAGGCGTCCTCCAGCAACCGCTGCCACTGTCGCTTGATCGCATTGATCTCTGCTTGGAGCTGTTTCCCCTCGGCTTTGAGCTCCGGCGGCATCGAGTGCCCACTGCGTCCTGACGGTGGCGTTGGCGGGAGCACTGGCTCCGACATGGCGCCGTGGTCATCGCCAACGTGACGCCGTTTCTTGTGTGTTGGTGTACCCTCGTCAGCACTCACAGCGTCGACGGTGCCTTCGCTGAATGCACGTTGCTGAGCATGCCGCAGCCGTAACTCCCACTCAGCCCACTGGCCTCTCAACAGCTCTAGCTCCGACAACGATGGTGTGACACAGGTCTACATACACACAGAGGGTGGTTTTGAGCCCGTGATGCTGGTTGTAGGATACTGAATGCTCCAAAACTCACCAGGATCTCGCGAGTGAATGGTGGGACTTGCACGAGCGCGCGCATCTTCGGGTCCAGAACCGTGAGGAAGCCGCACCGATTGCAGAGCAGCACCCCGTCCACCTCGCGCTCTGCTGCCAGCAGCAAGTGACAGCACTCGCACGCCACCACGCGCAGAGAGCATGTTCGACTGCCAACCGAACATGGGTACACAATGGACCATCAACATGGAGTAGACAGGAGCAATCACAGTGAGTTCACGGAGTAATCGGATCCGATTACGCTTGGCTACATCCACCGATCCTCCGTCGTATCCACTGGAATTGACGAGCTCAGGATGGTACAGTACGTACCAGTGGAGATATAGCGGCGCCAGTGGACCCGCAGGCATCGCCGTTACGAAGAAAGGAGGTGGAGAAGATGAAGATGGAAGTGTACCCACGACGCCATCGCCTGCGGAGGCGGAGGCGTCGCCTTGGCAGCGCGACGAGACGCAGCGCCACAGCATTTTCGGCTCGCTTGTGTTGGGCGTGGCTGATGGATGCAGTAGAGTTTTCCAGAATCCAGGATCCAGAATCCAGGTAGACCTGTCTTCCGGAAACAGATTGCCTGGGATCCCCATGTCTTTTTACAGAACGTAGCTCCTGGAAAAAAAGCCAGCCAGCTGGCTTGCTGTTATCGTATTTCAGAGGAAGATGTGAAGAGCAGATAGCGTTATTGTGTGGGAATCAGGATCATTACACTCCGTGTCATATCTATTATCAGAGGCCAGACGGCGTAGGTTCACCTGGACAGCCAGGCGCGTCACCCATCATGCCCAGAGTCGTCGGCCTGTCTCGTCGTTCCGTCGCATCCCATGGCGTCGACTCGACCTCATGACGATCCTCTGCACCTGCCTGCCCGCAGTCAACACTCGTCTCTGTGACCAGCCACCACTTGAACTCCCGGCGTCGCCTAAGCCGCGCGACTCTGTGGCCTCACTCATTCTCCATCTCTGCGAGCCATCCACAAACGAAGCTTCGTAAATGTCGCTGCCGCAGCAGCGGCCTGTGCCGCGTGCAGACTCGTACCCGGATGTGATCACCCGCCGTCAGCTTCCACGCTTCAACAGCCGCCGCTCGTCGCTGACGGCGAGCTTTCTGGATGAAGATGATGGCGCGAGCTCCGTCCAGAGCTCCACGGTGGAGAAGATCACGGCCAAGCAGAAGCTTAGCCCAGAGACGCTCGTGAGTGCCGATGGGCTCATGGCCGACGGCCAGCACACCATGAACCAGAACCTCGCGGCGATCGTCGAGGACGCGCTTGGTGCACCCATCGCGAGCATGGACGTACGCTTCCGTGACGTCACGATCCGCGCGAGCTTCACGATCTACCCTCCGACGTGGGGCAACCAGATCCAGGTGCCGACATTGCTGTCTCCCTTGAAGAAGGGCATCCAGCGGCTGCTGTCTCGACAGCAAGTGGTCCACAAGGACATCCTCAAGGGCGTCACGGGCGTGTTCCGTCCAGGCCGCGTGACGCTCGTGCTAGGCCACCCGGGCTCCGGTAAGTCCTCGCTCATGAAGATTCTCAGCGGACGCTTCCCCATCTCCAAGTCGGTCGAGTTTACTGGCGACATCACGTACAACGAGATGCCGCGTGACAAGATCTTGAGTCGTCTGGCTCGGTATGTTGGCTACGCCGACGCCAATGACGAGCACTATGGTAAAATGACGGTCGAGGAGACGTTCAAGTTCGCCCACGCTTGCTGTGCTGGTAAGGAAGTGCCTGGGTGGTTGGTTCGAGCGCTGTCCAACAACAACGACTCGGAAAGCCAAGAGCACGCACTGGATGTGCTCAACGCCCACCACCGCCATGCCCCTGATGTCGTAGCCAAGCGACTGGGCTTGGAGGCTCACAAGCAGAAGCTTGTTGGCGACGCCACGATCCCAGGCCTCTCACCAACGGATCGCAAGCGCGTCACAATTGGCGAGATGGCTTTTGGTATGAAGACTGTGCAGATTATCGACGAGATCAGCTCCGGCCTCGATGCCCACGCCAAGTTTGAAATCGTCGACTCGCTTCGCAGTATCGCTATCAACCTGAGACGCACTGTCGTGGTCGCTATGAGCCAGCCCACGCCAGAGGTGTTTGAGTTGTTCGACGACGTGCTCGTGCTGAATGATGGCCATGCGATCTACCATGGCCCTCGCTCGGAGGTGCTTCCATACTTCAACAACCTGGGCTTCTCCTGTCCACCGCGCAAAGATGTCTCGGACTTTTTGTTGGAGCTGGGCACGCCACGCCAGCAAACCTACAAGAACGTGAGCGCCGATCTCGTGCCGATGACACCGTCCGAATTCGCGTCGATCTTCCAGCAATCTGCCATCCACCAAGCCACGCTTCAGTACCTGGATACGCCGCACCAGCATCTCGAAGGCACCTACATTCCGTCCAGTGATGAGATGAAGCCCTTCCGCCAGAGCTTCTGGCAGGACCTCTCGTTGCTGCTGAAGCGCCAGTGGCTGCTCAGCACCCGCAACAAGGTGATGATCATTGCCCGCAACATCATGGTGCTGCTCATGGGCGCGTTGTACGGCACGACGTTCTGGCAACTGCTCGACACGAGCTCGCAGCTCGTGCTGGGTCTGCTGTTCTCCTGCAGCATGTTCCTCTCGCTCGGTCAGGCCGCTCAGCTCACGGTGTTTCTGAGCAACCGTGCGGTATTCTACAAGCAGCGCGGCGCCAACTTCTTCCGTACCTCATCGTACGTTCTCGCATCGTGTCTGGCGCAGCTACCGTTCGCATTGATCGAGACGCTGCTCTTCGGCAGCTTTCTCTATTGGATGGGCGGCTACGTGGCCCTCGCTGACCGCTTCGTGACGTTCCTGGTGACGTTGTTCCTCTGCCAGATCTGCTTCACAGCGTTCTTTTTCCTGCTCTCGTCTGGAGTACCGAACATGTCGGTCGCGCAGCCCGTCATGGTCGTCAGTGTGCTCATCTTCACGCTGTTTGGCGGCTTCTTGGTGACCAAGAGCAACATCCCATCGTACCTCACGTGGTTATACTGGATCAATCCAGTTGCCTGGTGTATCCGCGCGCTCAGTGTGAACCAGTACACGTCACCGCGGTACCAGGTGTGCGAATATAAGGGGGTGAACTACTGCAAGCTCTACGGCGGCCGCACGATGTCGCAGTACAGTCTCGCGACCTTTGATCTTGACGACGACACGATGTGGATCTACTACACGTGGATCGTGTTCGGTGCGAGCTACCTGATCTTCTGCTTCCTGTCGTACTTGCTGCTCGAGTACAAGCGCTTCGAAACCCCGGAAGACACGATGGCGATCAGCTTGGATGTCAAGTCAGTCAAGAAGGAGCTCAAGCGTCAGCAACGCGAAGAAGGGGAAGGACGCGGCACCAGTTTCTACAAGATGGAGGACCAGGGAGAAGCCATGGACGGCTACATGCTCACCAAGACGCCCAATGCTCGAAGCAACATCGAGATCTCCCAGCGTGGCGGTTCACTCACGGGCGTGCCGGTGGTCGACTCGAGAGAAGAGCACGAGATGACGCTGACGATTCCTCGTGATGGTGCCAGTGGATTTGTACCCGTGACGCTCGCGTTCCAGGACCTGTGGTTCTCAGTGCCAGCACCAGGAGGTAACGCCGATGAAGAGACCGACTTGCTTCGAGATGTGTCGGGCTTTGCATTGCCAGGCACGATGACAGCACTCATGGGAGCTCGCGGCGCAGGCAAGACGACGCTGCTGGATGTCATCTCAGGACGGAAGGTCACGGGCAAGATCCGCGGCGATATCTTCTTGAACGGCTACCCGGCGACTGATCTCGCCTTGCGTCGCTGTGCTGGCTACTGTGATCAGTTCGATATCCACTCGGATGCCGCCACGTTCCGTGAGGCCATGCAGTTTTCAGCGATGCTCCGCCAGGACCCTGGCATCTCCACTATCGAGAAGTTTGTATGCGTGGAGGAATGCATCGACTTGCTGGAGCTGCGTCCGATCGCTGACCGCATCGTGCGTGGCTCCAGTAAGGAGCAGATGAAGCGTTTGACCATCGGTGTGGAAATGGCCGCATCGCCTGGCGTACTGTTTGTCGAAGACCCAACGCGCAACCTCGACGCTCGCTCCGCGATGGTGATCATGAGTGGACTGCGCAAGGTCGCAGACTCGGGCCGTACGGTGATCTGCTCCTTGAGCCAGCCAACGACCGACGTATTCAACCTCTTCGACAGTGCGCTCGTGCTTCAGCGTGGTGGCCAAATGGTCTTCTTCGGTGAGATTGGCGACGAGGCCGACAAGTTGATCAAGTACATCGAACAAGTGCCCGGAGTGCCCGCACTGAAGCCAGGCTACAACCCTGCGTCGTGGATGCTCGAGGCCCTCGGGTCGCAGACCAACCGCCCGCGATTGCAGCGTCGTCTTTCTGTGGAAACCTCCCAGTCTACCGCCACTGCAGTGGACTTTGCCGCCCATTTCGAGACCAGCGACCAGTGCCGCTTGCTTGAGGAGGATCTCGACCAGGACGGTCTCACGAGGCCGTCGCAGTTCTTGCCCGAGATCAAGTTCGAGACCAAGCGCGCTGCTGGCTCCTTCACACAGTTGGCGCTGCTCATGAAGCGGTTCATGCGCATGCACTGGCGCACGCCAACATACAACCTCACGCGTCTCGTGCTCAGTGTGATCCTCTCGGCGGCGTTTGGTATCATGTACCAAGGCACGAAATACGAGACTTTCCGAGGCGTGAACTCGGGCGTCGGTATGATCTTCTTGAGCACGATCTTCTTCGGCCTGATCGCGTTCAGCAGCACACTGCCAGTCGCTGCGGCCGGACGCGCAGCCTTTTACCGAGAGCGTGACTCGCAGACCTACAACACACTCTGGTACTTCACTGCCAGTACGCTGGCTGAGATCCCGTTCGTGCTGCTTTCCGGACTGCTCTTCACCTGCATCCTGTTCCCGCTCGTGGGCTTTGAAGGCCACGCCAACTTCGTCTTCTACTGGCTCGTGATCTCGCTCCACTTGATCATGCAAGTGTACTTTGCGCAGTGTCTCGTGTACTTGCTGCCCAGTGTCCAGGGTGCTCTGGGTCTCGGCGGTCTGCTCAACTCGATCTTCTTGCTGTTCGCGGGCTTCAACCCTCCGACCTACAAGATCCCGAGTGTGTACAAGTGGATCCACTACGCCTCGCCGCCGTCGTACACGATCTCGGCGCTCGCGGCTCGCGTTTTCTCTCAGTGCACCACGCCTGGCGGCTCGGAAGTCGGCTGCCAAGTCATGAAGAACCCGCCGGCTCGCTTCCAAGGCGCCACCGTCAAGCTGTACATGGAGACCGTGTACAGCATGAAGGAAAGCACGATGTGGCGAGACGTCGTGATCCTATACGTCATCACCGTGTGCTTCCGAGCCGTGGCACTGCTCTCACTGCGCTTCATCAACCACCACAAGAAGTGAGTCGTGTTGGCATACCTCTATAAACCGATTTTTGAAGGAAAACGCATTCAATGACACCCATTTCCCATGAAGGAAAACCTGTATAAACATATCGATGAGCCTGAGTTCGCGATGTGGCTATTCCTATCGATAGCACCACCATTACATGGTGCTAGAGTACGCCACAGGTACGAACGCCACTTGGCTCAGCTCCCATTATCCTTGCCTTCCACAAATGGGTCGTCTCCGCGACACCTGGCGAGCCTTACATGTCAGCGAACACGGCGAGTACACGCCACAGCGAAGCGAGGCGCTTCGTCAGTACCAAGACAAGGCCTCCGTCGTCCATTCTGTGGTCGTGTGCATTGTCACGCCCCTGCCTTCGCTGTTCCTCGTTGCCGGTGTCGAAGCCGCGCTGCCTCTCGCTCCAATCGCCGATGGCTGGGCTTTTGCCTCGACGCTCACGCTACGGCTCGCCATTTGCACGGCGGTCATGGCTTTTTGCATGATGAACCTCGCGCGCCGGTTTATGCCGGAGCTCCACGTCCCACCACGCGACCTTGTGCGACCAGCAGTCGTCGCTGCCATCGCTCACACCTCATTTCTGTGGGCGTATGCAGCTCTATGGGTGTTCCCCTTGCCATTCGCGATCGCTCAGACAGCAGGAGTCTTCACGAGCTTGTGTATCGTGAGCTTTGTCATTTGCCTCGGCACGGCACCGTTTCGAGCCGTCCCAGATTTCAAGCGCCGAGCCAAGCTATACCTGCTTCAGCTAACTATCCTCAACCTCGTGACCATGGCGTACCCTGCCTACGGCGCCTTCTATCGGTCTCAACAAGGAGCTGCCCAGGTCATCACAGTCTTACTGCCATTGGCAATGAAATCGATCGCGAAGGCAGCCATCGCCAAGGTCTGTAGGATGGCAACCAGCGACCCGTTCTTCCTACCAGAAGCAGTGCACTTCAGTATTGAGCTACTCCACACACTGTTCATATCGACGTGCGTCCAGACGACGCAGCAGCCTCTGCAGATCGCGCTCGTCGTCGTGCTGTTCGACTACCTGCCTTTGGCGAGTGCGTACCGGAAAATCGCCCACACAATACGAGGCAAGTGGCGATTAACCCAAGGAAGCCAAGCCTCCTTTGCTCGAGTACTTCCAGTGGGTCAGCCTTCATTGGGAAAGCTTTCTCCTCAGCCATCACCTGCATCGCTTCCTACCACCAGCCATACCAGCCCACTCGCAAGGCAGAAAACGCTACGACGAACTGGGTCGGTCTTGAGCTCCTTGCGGACGCGACGGGTGCTGTATATGTGTGAGAACCACTTGCTCGTCGAGTACCTCGAGTGCGTGACCCCGGTCTCCTACGCCATCTACGTCGCCATCCTGTTCCATTTACCGAACGCGCAGTTTTACGAGACCATGCAGACCATGCAGACGCCTTCAAGGCTCTGGCAATTCCTCGCCTCCGTCGCTCTCTTTGTCGGGCTTCAGTTGCTGTCCATAGTCGTGTTCAGTGCTCTGCTATCGTGGCGCGTTACGCCCACAATCTCGAGTCTCCACCAGTTGAGCTTCGTTCTCGAGACTCAGGCGGAGATGGTGCAGATGTGGTTTTTCGTATGCATGCCGATTTGTATTCGGTCCGTTGCGGCGCATGGAGGCATGGACTTCACCTTGCAATTCGACTGGATCAAGCACTCTCGTGGTGCTTGACGCCGCCGAGGCGAGACCATGCAAAAGCGCTCAGTTCGAGTGTGGTGTTCTGTCGGCTTCGTTGACTCGGGCTGATAAATCATCCCTCAGTCGCACTTCTAATTTTGACACCACACTCGCCATTGTGCACCCGCGACTCCCTTCCTGTCGTGTGCACTTCGCTAGCCGCCATGGCCATCGCTACAGTACATGCCCAGCTTCGCTGCCTGTGGCATGCCACTGAAGTGAGTCGCTCGGGTGAGTTCTCACGTGAACAGCTCAGCGCCTTTGAAGACTATCCCGATATGCAGCGAAAACGTCACCGCTACGAGCGCTCGCTGTCTACCTACTCACCCCACTACCAGCACTTGTCTTCGATCGTCGTCGAAGCCGCACTGCCACTAGCACCGCTCACCGCACCACTCCTGGACCCGTACAACCTCTCGATTCGAGCGGTGCCAGTGCACTCGTCGTCGCATTTTCAACGATCATGATGGCGCGACAGTTTGCACCAGACATGCCATTGCAGCGACTCAACAGTCTTCGCATCGCCGCACCCACGGCCGTCTTGTATTCGGCCGCGATCACTGGCTACACGTACTTCTGGAACTTCTGGGGACAGTTCCCCGCCCCCTTCGTCATGCCACAGACCATTGGATTCTTCTGGATCAGCTTGACTATCTCCTGCCGGTTGTTTGAGTTCAAAAGCTTCAAGAATGCATCGTCAGAAGACATACAACGCTGGAAGCTCTGTGCGAAGCAGAACATGGTCGTGCTGGGTTGGGCGGGTCTGCTTCAGATCGTGTATCCTGTGTACGGCGCACTGTTTGTGTGGCTCAAGGGCCCGACCCAACTTGTTGTCGTCACGCTCCCGAGTCTATTCAAGATCTTCACCAAGGCCAAGATTGCGACGCTGTGTCGAGCGAATGTCGTGGATATGAGTGAAGCCATTCCACAGCTACCACCAACATATGCAGAGGCTCAAGGCACCTGGAGCAGCAGCCCAATCGCCGTCGTCTCTCGACACTGCGATCAGCTACATTTTGCTGTTTGTCACGTTGGAGTTCATTTCGCTCGTCGCGTTGGCGCGCTGATGTGATACAAACTGGCCATTTCCTGTGTCAAACTACTCGTCTTCAGGCTCGAAAAGCAGGCCGAGATGGTGCAGATGAAACTGTTCACGTGGGTGACGTACTGCGCGTTCCTGCCGGTCGCTCACGGAGGTGCGTGGCTTGGATCCGTATCGTCCTTGTCATCATTCACTGTTACTCAACAAGTATCGATTTCACGCTCAAATTCGATTGGCACGCTCCAGCACCCTACCTGACACGTTGATACCAAAAACACACCAGCTCTGATAGTCCTTTGACTGGGTCTCTTCTCAATCATGCCCACTTTAGATATCCACTGCTCAAGTTCGCCTTGGGGACGACTTGGCAGCTTCAGGAACAGCCAAGTATTTGTGGAAGGCATCGTGCCTAAGGTATTTTTGACGCAGAGATTGCAAACTAAACTCAATATTGGTCGCACTGACCGCCAAAGGGGATAACTCCCTGATCGAGCCTTAATATTCACCTCCATCGCCCACGAAGCCCGCCATGCCCCGCATCGTGGCGTGGAGCGACGCTGGCGCCGTCGGGCACAAGCGGTCTCTGGTCTCCGCGAGGTCGTGGCGCTCAGGCTCGGACATTGTACAGCCTATTACGCAAGATTTACACTTGCCATGGCCGCTTCGGACATGGATCAGACTCAAGGTCTTGTGGGGGCGTCTCCAAGTCAGCCGCCGAGGCGAGTTTTCAGCCGGCCGCATGCAAATGCTGCATCGATATACAGCGTCAGCCACACCATTGCGAGTTCTATTCACGCTTGTTGTGACTCCGCTGCCATCGCTTGCATTCGTATTGGCTATCCATTGCATCCCGTTGGAGTCGCCTCTCTTGGGATGGAAGGCCAACCACGCTTTCTGGCTTCTTCTCTTCATGACGATGTTCGTTGTCGGGCAGAGCTTTATCACGCAGCTTAAGCAGGTCATCCCAGAGCTACCGATCACAGCCAGTCAAATGCTGACCGTCTCGCTTCTCGCGTCCGTGTTCATATTGGCTGTGGCCATGTTCGTGACCGCCGCGTCGGTCTTCCCCATTCCTTTCGGTCTCGTCGTGTTTTCGCCGGGATTTGTTTTTACCGTGTCCATCTGCACCATGATGATTGTCGGCAAGCAAGTGCGTGCAAGACTACCACGACTCCGTGAGAAAGTGCGCGTATATGGCCATATTCTGGCCATTGATGCGCTGCTCGTGATCGCATACCCTGCGTACAATGCCATCTTCGTTAAGCTTAGCAACCTCCAGCAGGTGTTTTTCGTCGTGATGCCATCGATCATGAAGTTTGTTGTCAAGAACCTGCTATTCAAGGCCTGCGAGCCACTCCCTCTCCACGACGAGCTACCCGAGCTGATGATCTTCACGGCGGATTTGTTCAACGCGATCTACGTAACAGCATGCATGCAAACGGCAGGATCCGGTCCACTCACGACGTCCGTGATTCTACTAGTTGGCAATTTGCAACTCGTGATGGCTGTTTGGACGCTATTGAACCGAGGCAAGCATCTTCGCCGCGTGCTACGCCAACTACGGGTCGAGAAGAGACCGTCGACGTCGAACGTGGCCTTTGATCCGCCACTTCCTGGAAAGAAGACGAACAAAGCCACACCAAATGAGATGCTCACAGCCATTGGGGTACGGCTTTGTGGCCGCAACAACCACCGGTCAAGCGTCACGCGGTCGTCACTCTCTGGAATTGAGGATAATATCAACGACTTGTTTGCGCAGGCCGGCCCAGGTCGGCCCAGCGGAGGAGGCCGAAAGATCGCAGTCGTCATCCCCGGTCAATTGTTGGGTACTCCAACCCAAATCGTGAGTACACAGGCTCAAGAACGGCTCGTGCAGCACATTTTGAAGGCCTTGTTCACTTGCGAGTATATCATCTTGGCCGAGTATGTCAAGTGCATCATCCCGGTGCTGACGATCATCCACACAGTCGTATTGTTCCACCTCCCCACCAAGCTCTACTTCCCGTACATGGACCAATTCCACAACGCCACCAAAGTGAACGATGCGACGGGACAAGTGTTGAGCTTCCTGGTACCGCAGCTCATCTCGGTCGCGTTGCTGGGGCTGCTGCTGCGGCGACAACTGCGCCACTCCGTGTTGTACCATCTTGCCTTCGTCTTGGAACACAACCGCGAGATGATCCAGATGCGGCTGCTCACGTGGGTGACGTTTGCATTCTTGCTGCCCATAGCGCACGGCGGTGTAGACTTTTCATTCCAGTTCAGTTGGCTAAAGTGACCCAAGGGCAGGAGGAGGGGGAATTTAATCTGTTCTTTGGACTGGGATTGGTGTCTATTTAACAGCTTCAGAAGGCTGATCGTCAACCTTGACAACCACCAGCGCTCGGTAGATATCGCCGCCTTGGTTCGTGACGTATTTTTCTCGGTCCGTCGGTATCGAGAACGGGTTCTGCTCCAGTGGCTCCAGTGAGTACTTTTGCGACGCTTCAAAGACCTCGAGCATGTAAACAAACAGCTCGGCGACGTCTGTCTGCACGTAGATCGGCGTGCCCGGCGTCAGTAGAGAGGCCAACTCGACAGCGAACTCCTCGGTCACAAGGCGTCTCTTGATGTGTCGCTTCTTCATCCACGGGTCCGGGTGGAAGATGGACACGCTGCGGATCGGGCCTGGTAGCGAACTGAGCAGACGGCGCTGCTGGATGTTCATGTTGGCGTGGACGAATGCGATGTTGCGAAGCTGTCTGAGCTTGGCTTCTTCTGTAGCTTCTTCGAGAACGCTCTCCCGGATTTCGACGCCGATAAAGTTCTGCTTACCAGCAAACTGCGCTGCTACAGTGTTCAGGTACTTGCCACGCGCACATCTACACGAAGAGGAGACCTTCGTCAGTCCTCGCAACGCTAGAGCTCAGTAATACACCAACGAGAGACCAACGCACCCGATGTCCAAGTGGATGGGCAGCTCAGGCTGCTCGAAGATCTCGCTCCACTCAGGCAGCGGAATGGGCTCGCGGTACTTTTGCGCGAGCGGGTTCACGTGCTGCCGGACGCGTCTGGAGGCCACGGCCTTTGGCGCTGCTGGTCCAACAGCCGCGCATAGCTCACGAGCCAGCACGGGCACGCATCGGCAGCCAATACCGAGGGCTGAAGGACGCACAATCGCTCTGAACATCGTGATCGATCCGGCGGTAAGCGGCGATGGATGCGCTTGGTCTCGTCGCCACCAACAGAACAGTCACTTGCAACTCCAAAAAACGGGAAAGGCGGCAGGTTTACCGTGCCTAATATAGGCCGGTTGGTCTAATGTGATTGGTCAAAATTCATCCTACGGATCATTTAATTGGATAAAAATTGTATCTGATGTCACGTTTCGACGACACGCTACGTGTCCAAGCGGCCGACCGACGGACGGAAATGCGACGCTGGTCTCCAATTGTGATTTCCCACATCAAGCGGCAGAGGACGCACCAGACAACGGATCCTCCACGATGATGCTGGTCATGGCGCTGGCTGCCATGGACGAGAACGCGAGCGGCGTGATCCGCGACGTGTACGGCCGGCAGACACGGTCTCAGGTGGAGCTGGGCGGCCACAAGTCTGTGAGCGAGTGGAAGCAGTCGCTCCACAACGGCTTCGAGATCTGGTGGCTGGCTGGCATGCCGCTCGTGATGGTGTTCCTGCTCACGCTGCTGAGTCTGTCCGTGGTCTCTGGTATGGGTGGACTGGAGGAGAAGAAGCTCACGCTGAAGGTGTCGGTGCCACTGCCGGCGTTTGTGTGGAAGACTGCGAGTCGGCTCAGTGGTGGATGGCTGGGCAAAGGATGGCTTTCCAGTCGCGCTGTGAAATCCGTGGATGCATCGAGCATCAACAGACTTGAAGGCGTCAAGGTGCGACTACTGTTATGACAGATTCGGCGTGTTGAAATCGGTGGGAATTCACAAATATCCGATTGTATGTTGTAGATCCCTCGCCACATCGCTGTGATCATGGATGGCAACCGCCGCTATGGCAAGGCGACGTACGGCGCTGGTGTGCGCGGCCACTCGGACGGCAGCAAGACGCTCGTCAACTTCACAGACTGGTGCATCGAAGCTGGCGTCCAGGCCCTCACGGTCTACGCCTTCTCCACAGGTGCGTCAGTACATGCCTCTCATTGGCGACAGATCTCTCAGTATTGGATGAGCTCATGACTTGCTGGTCGTGTATAGAAAACTGGAACCGCGAGAAGGCCGAAGTGGATGCACTGATGCATTTGTTCAAGGAGTTTATGCACCAGATCGTGCCTGAGGCGCTGCTGCGTAACATCCGCGTGCGTGTGCTGGTGTCCGACGGACGCAAGTTTCCCCTCGACATCGTCGCCGCCATTGAGGAGATTGAGTCCAAGACCAAGCACTGCGACGGCTTCAACCTGAACATTTGTGTGAGCTACGGATCTCGCGACGAAATCGCGAACGCCTGCCGTGCCATCGCTACCAAGGTCGCCGATGGAAGCGTCTCGGTGGACGAGATCGACGAAGACTTTGTCGGCCAGCACATGCTCACAGCGTACGTCTCCAGTTTCTCTCGTGTGGCTCACGAAAACGCGATTATCTCACGCAGTTTTTTATCTCTTTCACAGCGAATTGCCGGATCCGGACGTGCTTGTGCGTACATCGGGCGAGCTGCGCATCAGCAACTTCCTGCTGTATCAGATCGCGTACTCGGAGCTTGTTTTCCTCGAGAAAAACTGGCCCGAGGTCACACGGGAGGATCTCTTCGAGCATATTATCCTCGAGTTTTCACGCCGCAAGCGCCGCTTCGGCAAGTAAACAACGCGCACTATTGTCCGCCTGAGGATAGGGACACATCGGCGGAGTGGGCAACCGCATTAGAGCGGTGCAAACACAGGAATACATGCCCATAAGCACCAACTAATCGTCGTGTCTCTTCGTGACGAAAAGGTTTTCCCTCCATTTTTCCAATCCCAAATCCTAATCTAATCTCCAAATCAGGATATTTTGAACAAGGTATCCTGTTTTATCTCCCAAACCAGGACTTGTCCTGTTTCGGAACCGTGGCGAGCGCGCGGAGAGTGCACTGACTTGGAATGAATATGGCGGGCAGTGTGAAGACCGGGGAGACCGCCGTCGCGGTGCCGCAGGCGAAGCCCACGCGCGCATCCTCCGCACCCAACGCCGCTACTGCCTCCGTGAAGGATGAAGCTACTGCTGCGCCGTCTTCCGCGTCCACGGAGCCGCCTACCGCCTCCGCGAGCAGCTCCGCAAGCCCGAGCAAAGTAGCGTTGGTCAAGTCCAAGTTCTGTCTCAACTGCCAGAAAGACCTCACGCGCAACATCCGCATCACGTGCGCCGAGTGCTTCTCGCCCACGACGTCGCTGCCTCTGATCGAGCTGTGCGTCGAGTGTTTCGGCGTCGGCATCGAGATGGGCGGCCACAAGAAGACCCACCGATACACGGTCTCGGACTGCCTCGCCTTCCCTCTCGTGCGTGAACGCAGGGCGGCTCCTGTGGTGGATTTGACTGAGATCAGTACCCCGTCCACGCCTGCGGCTGCGGCTGTGGCCGTCACGACGACGCCAAGTGCCGTTGCTGGAGGTGGAAACGCTGTTGTTCCAGCGGTCAAAGACGCGGCCGCCATCGCTAGTCACGACTGGAACGCTGATGAAGAGCTGTTGCTGCTGGAAGGCATCGAGATGTTCGGCCTGGGCAACTGGAAGGACATTGCGGAACACATTGGCACCAAGAGTGAGAAGAAGTGCGAGACCCACTACCTGAAGGCGTACTTGAACCGCCAGGATCTGCTGCCTCGCTTCGTGGACGAGCCGGACGATGTGGACGGAGACATTGAGATGGCCAGTGAGGACGAAGAGGCCAAGGCAGCGACCAGTGCGGCAGCTGCGGAAGTCGCAGGGGCAGCTCACGCAGAGCGTCCGAGTGGCAGTGAGTTGGCTGGGTACATGCCTCTGCGTGGCGACTTCGACGTGGAGTACGAGAACGAGGCCGAGTTGATCATGGCGGACATGGAGTTCTCTGAGGACGACCACCCAACTGAGAGAGAGCTCAAGTTGAAGGTGATCGAGATCTACAACGCCAAGCTGGACGAGCGTGAGCGTCGCAAGAAGTTTGTGATTGAGCGCGGACTGCTTGACTACAAGAAGCACCAACAGTCGGAGCGGCGGCGACCGAAAGACGAGCGCGAAATCATCGCCCAGATGCGTCCATTCGCACGCTTCCAGTCGCCGAAGGAACACGACGAGTTTGTCAATGGCCTCATCACAGCCATGCGTCTGCGCAAGCAGATTCTGCTGCTGCAAGAGTACCGAAAGAACGGCGTGCGTACGCTTGCAGAGGCGGAGCTGTACGATGCCGAAAAGAAGAAGCGCGAAAACGAACAGAAGCAGCGAGAGAGCGCGCCGTACCTGTACGACACAGCGCGTCCGATGTCTGGTGGCCGAGACCGAGCCAACCGCATGTCAAACCGTGGTGCTGACTCGAATGGAGTCGACGGAGCTGGTGATGAATCGAGCTCACGCACGACGCGAGGCAGCATGGCTTCAGCTAGCAACAGCAGCAGCTCCCATGCTTCCAGCTTCGACATTGAAGGAACGCCAGGCGCCCACTTGCTGACCCCGAACGAACGTGAACTGTGTGTCAAACTGAAGCTGCTACCGAAGGTACGGAACCATCAGGAGCTGCTACTGCTGGGAACCCCTCTCAGTGAGAGTCTCACTGACAGAGTGTCTCTCGTTTTCGTTGTAGCACTACCTTGTGATCAAGGATGCGCTCGTGCGTGAGTGCTATCGACTGGGCTACCTCACCGAGAAAACTGCCAAGGAGATCGTCAAGATCGGTACGTGATAAACCCATTATGCTTTGGATATTGTGCGGATTCTCACACAAAAACTGTACTCTAGACGTTAAAAAGACTGGCCAGATCTACGACTTCTTCGTCAACTGCGGCTGGGTGCGTTCGGAAGCCAACACCACCAAAAGTAAGCCATCTAAGTCCCCTCGTCTTCCCTGGCATGCTGTTCAACCTACTGAACCTTTTGGCCTGCAGTTCCGATCCCAGCAAAGCCCACTTCCGAGCCCCCAGTGGCCTCCAATCCTCCAGTGACTGCAACAAGTGCCGACAATGCCTCGCACACCCCTGCCAAGCGCAAGGCCGATGAGATCACTCCAACGCCGTCCAGCTCCTCTTGAAGCCATTCCGATGTGGAGCTCTAGTCCGCAGTAACAAATCACATACAGTACACATGCAAGAACAGTTCTTAACGGTTTGTAACTGCTACGTGGTGATTGCAGTCGCATGTTCATCACACATCAACTCTGCGGTGGAACATCAGAGACCGACGACAGACTGTCAGCCACAGGAAGAAAGGCAACACCATGAGCATTCTCGACGAGATCACGGCGCAGCGCCGCAAGGACGTCGCGGCTGCGAAGGAGCAAGTGACGGAGCAGGAGCTCCACGCGAAAATTCGAGCCACGGAGGTCGCCCAGGGCCCGGCACTGGACGTTTTGAAGCGGCTCCATGCCCCGGCTGTAGGTCTCACTTACTCGCTCCTCTTGGGTGTCGACATTGGTGGCTTAATGGGCGTTTTCGTGTGGTTTATTAGCCGTCTGGCTGGGCGCAAATGGCGCTTGCGGCCGAGTTCAAGCGCGCGAGTCCCAGCAAGGGCGACATCGCCGTCGATCTCATCATTGAAGGTTCGAAATCGAAATTTTTTTCCTAATCATGATTTGGGTGGTCTAATGTGACTTTTTACGCATGGATTAGAGCAAGTCCAGCGCTACGCCGGGGCCGGAGCGAGTATGATCTCTGTGCTGACTGAGCCCAAGTGGTTCAAGGGCTCGCTGGAGGATATGCAGGCTGCTCGTGCGACTGTCGACTCGCTGGCTGAGAAGCGTCCAGCGATCCTACGCAAGGACTTCATCATCGACACGTACCAGTTGCTGGAGGCCCGGGCTTTCGGAGCCGACTGCGTGCTGCTGATCGTCGCGATCCTCACGCCCGAGTTGCTGCGTGAGCTCATCGATGTTGGTGTGGCTCTAGATTTAAGTCTCTTGCTCTATGGATTTGCTAATTTGTTGAGATGTGATGATCGTGACAGGCGACACTTGCGTTGGGCATGACGCCGCTGGTGGAAGTCAACAGCGTGGAGGAGCTCCACATCGCCCTGGAAGCTGATGCTCGGTACGAAGAAACTAGTGGGCGGTTGTTTTGAACGTGATGCTCATTGGGTTTTTGTTTGGTATCCCAGTCTCATTGGCGTGAACAACCGCGACCTGCGCACGTTCAAGCTCGACCTCAACACGACGGTGCGCATCGCTGACGCGATCCGTGCGCGTGGCGTCGCCGTCGGCCAGGATGGCGTCTCCCTGCTGGCGCTGAGTGGCATCCACTCGCGTGCCGACGTCGTCAAGTTTGAAGACTGTGGAGCCACGGGCATTCTCGTGGGCGAGTCGCTGATGAAGAGTGGCGATGCCAAGGTCATGATTGATCGCCTCATGAGCAAGCGTCGTCGCTCCAGTGAAGCTGGCGAAGTCGCCGCGCAGCCGCTCACCAAGATCTGCGGTATCACGACTGTGGACTATGCGAAGGCGGCGCTGCGTGGTGGTGCCAACATGATTGGCTTGATCTTCGTTGAAAAGTCGCCTCGTTTCGTCGACATCGAACAGGCCAAGGCGATCGTGAGTGCCGTACGAGCCTACGGTGAACGCTCGGCCCCTATCCTGCCCGACTACTTGAAGGCCAAGGGTGTCGAGTCAACGCTCAAGACTACTGAGTGGTATCAGCGTAACGCGTTGGCGCTTCGTGACGCCACAGCTCGCGCGCCACTTGTTGTCGGTGTGTTTGCCAACAAGTCGGCCGCCGAAGTCAATGCGATCGCCCACGCAGTCGGCTTAGACATCGTTCAGCTCCACGGAGACGAAGGCTTCGAGATCTGCAGTGAAATCGACTTCCCGACAGTGCGGGTGTACCACCTACCAGACCACGTCAACTCGGATACTGTTGATACGGAAGGCCTTCTGCAGCATGTGAAGCCAGGCCTCGCTAACTTCCTGCTGCTCGACACGACGGTCAAGGGACAGCAGGGAGGCACCGGTGTGACGTTCGACTGGAAGATTGCCACTCTCTTCAACCAGGCTCGGCTGCCGGTTCTCATGGCGGGTGGTCTCACGGCTGAGAACGTGGGTAAGGCCATCGCTGTCGGCCACCCACTTGGTGTTGATGTGAGCAGTGGTGTGGAAGTCAAGGGATCTCCTGGCGTGAAGGATCTCGCCAAGGTCTCAGCATTCTTGAAGGCGGTCTTGGACCATCTCGCTATCGCAAGTCTGAAGATTGACGAGATTTCGGAGGAAGCTGTCAACAACTAGAGAGTGCGACAACGGACGGTTGTGATCTGTGCTCTGGCGCTTGTTTATGTCGCTTGGACTAACTTCAGCGTGAAGCCAAGCCAATACGGGCGTACTGTACCAAGTACGGTAATCAGCAGTCCAGTCGGTCACAAGTATAGTTTCTTTCCTGCTCTTGTACGCAATGTACGTGCTTTCAGTGTTTCAAAAACAGGAACGGAGCATGATCATTCGTGGGTAAAATTTGAGCCCAGCTTCGCACTCATAAACAAAAAACTGCCTTAGTGCGCGAACGTTCCCGTTTAAATCTGCTTCATTCATAGTGTGGAAAGCATACCTCTTACTTCGTTACCAGACCGGGGAACAATATTTACGTTAACATTCCAAAAGTTATCGACGTTTCCATTTCGAGCCAATAAATTATTGGCAATATTCAATATCCGCATCAATATCTACACGATCTGCTGCCTCTTGGATGACGACGAAGTCACCATCGCTTCTGCAACAATGTTCGCATTCCAGAGGCGATCATTGTACTCCAAGAACATGAGGATCTCGAGCGTCATCGGGTGCATTGACCAATCGCGCTCGTCATGGTAGGCTTGGACGTAAATCGCGATGGTTATCCGTCCTACAAAGGACCTAAAATGTCCTAAACGTCCTAAAGATCATGGACTTTTCTCTCGAAACGCGGAAATGATCTCCAGCAGCCCACGCTTGCTAAGCGGCACGAAACGGCACCAGATACCCTTGAAGGCATGTAAACTCCTTCCCTTGTGAAAGATCCATCGCAGAAGAGCAGAGGGGGTGCCAATATCCTCCATCCCGACGAAAATTCGGCGATGACTTGATTTTAGTGTGGAATATGTAGGACAAATAGGAGAATCCTCTTCTCGTGTTGGTCACAGGCCGCTACGACCACATCCGCTCGCGTCTTGCAGAAGGCACGATCAACTACGATATCATCCGTGAAGACGTCGTGTCCAAGGTCAAGCTCATGGACCTCGCGGATGTCGGTAAGAGCTACCGCTTCCTCTCCACGCCACGCCGCAGCCCCGCCAATTGGGCGTCCGACCGCTCCACGTGTATGCGCGTGAATTCGATCAATGCGACCATGATGGCGATCAACTTTGACGATTTCTGGGGCTATGGCCCACGTCGTGTGCAGTTTCTCCTCTACAGCATCTCGGCTCCCAACTGCCACATCGCCAACTTCAAGCCCAAGTGGTACAGTGACACCTGCGTCAAGAACTATGGCGCTGGCGACGAAGCTAAGTGCCACCGGTACATTCTCGACAACTTTAACACCCTGTCCGCGAACCGCGTGGAGGCGGATTTCGGTACGCCTGGCGTGCCATTTCTCAAGTGCCTCGGCCGTCCCGAGCGCAAGTTTGAGTACTTTACCGAGTTGATGCTGCCTCAAAACTACTGGGCAGGTGGCAGCTACCACCTCGAGATCCAAACAAGCCGTTGTCTCGCGCAGCCTCTTACTCGAAATGATGACTGGGAGTGGGGTCTCTTCAAGGTCAAGCAGGTCGACCAAGCCGCTGACGTGGTGATCGCCGTCGATGACAACGGCTGGGTCAGTGTCATCGTCTCCATCGCGTACGGTATCGTCACGATCACGATGCTCGTTCACGGCGTGCTAACAGCTATCCTTCGGACTCGGTCGGCTAGATATATGCCCTCAGCCGTGCGGTTCGTCAAGGAGTGGCGTATTTTCAAGTACGTGTTTCCCTTCATGCGAGTGGCGACCGCCGTGACTGATAACGAGAACGGTATCATCACGTTCAAGGGCGCATCGTTCATGGCCTCGGACGTGTGGACGAACCACTGGCTGTACATTGCGCTGAGCGTCTTAGAAGTTCTCTCCAGCGTCCGAACAACCTACATCGTGCTGCAAATGGGGTCAATTATGCTCACGAAGAAGGCCAACTTTGACAACTTCGTGTTCATGTGCTCGGCGCTCACGAAAATGACGTGGATTCTATGCTTTGTGCACTCGGTACTTCGATTTGGCTGCAAACTGGCCGTCCAAAGCCTCAAGTCGGCGAAGATGATCAGCACGAGCGTGAAAGACAAGCTCGAGTGGTACATCGATGGAACTGCGCTCTTCATGAGCTACAAAATCTACTCGATCTTCTTGTGCCTCACGCTGTACCTGATGCTCAAGATCCACGGCAGCACGACACTCATGGTCCGCCAGAACCCGGGTAAAACTGGTGTCTTCGGTGGCGACGCGGGCATTGCACAGTTCTGGGGGAACGAAATCGTCTGCGATCTCTTCGTCTTGGTCATTATTGTCGTGCCTGCGGGTATAGTGTACAGCTCGCTCTTGCTGCTCACCAAGTACCGATACGTCACGGGCAACGGCGTCGTCAAGATGCTGCAGAGTCGCTAGCGCTTGTTGGTTGGGACGTGTTCGTGGCGCTTGAAGTCCTCGGGATGGATCCGTTCAATCCAGAGCAGGTCAAAGGCGGTGTCTGCAAGACGAGTTGCTCACTTGGAGCTGTTCTCCAACAGCTCTACACATCCGGACTCAGTGGCCACGTCCGGTTTGCCGGCGACTACCTCTTCTTGGACAACGGCTTCTCCAAAGAGGCTCCAAGGTTCCGTTACCCCATCAAACGTGCGGTTCGCATGGGTCTTTGCGTGCCGCGCTCAGCCTCGGCTGTATCGAATAAATACGGCCCCCGTGACAGTCACTGAGCACACCGAAGTTGTGTCCGTGAGGCACAAAGAATCAACGAATGGTGAAGCTCCTCCGCCGCGAACGGCGTCCGTTCGTACCCAGGTCAAGAGTCTCTTTGAGCGCAAGCTGCGGATCGTGAGCGAAGGCTACGCGGGGAATATCCTCCTTGTGGACGAGAGCGACCCAGGACGCTTTGTCAAGTCCCACGATTCACCCGTGATGGAGTTTGAGGTCGTGGACGCGCTGTCGACGATGACGATCCTGGACATCAAGCCTCTGCTGGGCAACGACAAGAAACTGCGCATTCGCTAACACTAAAAGCCGAGGTCTCACATTATACAAAATTGGAGGGATTCTTCCTACCGTACTATCGAGAGCTCGTATACTACTGAATCGTAACGCCTGTGCGAGCTGTGTTCAAGCCGTTCTGTAGCTCCACATCCACGGTCTCATCGCACTGGTGCGCGATGATACGGCAGAGGATAGTGTCGTTCGTGATGTTGACAATGGCTCGCATGCGGTTCAGGATCCAGTCCACGCCGACCAGGATGGAGAAAGCCTCTGGCGGAACGTCCATGTTGAACACTGTGCGCCACACAGTGATGACCATGACGAGACCGGCGTGAGGCACAGGAGCCACTCCGAACGAGGCGATCGCGCCAATCACGGCGAGCATCGTGTACGTCAAAGGCGTGAGCTCGTCGTCGAGGCCGCTGACTTTTGCCATGTAGATACACACGAGTGGCATGTAGACGGCCGTGCCGTTGAGGTTACTGGTCGCTCCCAGTGGCAACACAAATCGAGTGAGTGCGGTGGAGACTTCACGCGAGGACTCGACACAACGAAGCGTGAGTGGCAGCGTCGCGATGGAAGACGAGCAGCCGAAGATGAACACTTGAGCCGGCACGATGTGACGCAGGTACGAGAAGATGTTGCGGCGAGTCGTGATGTACAGAGCTGGTCCAAGAACGCCGATGGTGATTGTGAACAGACCCGCGAACAGAGCAAGGATGAGCCAGCCGACACTCTCAAACAACGTCGTGGTGCTTGAGTACTGCGCCATGGAGCCGGCAATCATGGACACGATCGCGATGGGAATCACCATCACAACCTTGTTAATGAGCATACGGCAAATCACGTTGGCGTGGCCGATCAACAGTAGCGGGTAGTTCTCGCCCTCGCGCACGCGGTCGACACTCTTGGCCAATGCAATGCCAAAGCACACTGCGAAAGTGATCACACTGAGCGTGGCCGAAGTCGCGAAGGCGTTCACGATGTTGTCCGGCACGAGTCCCTTGAAGATGCTAAAAACCTGGTCCGTCACACTGAGCTTGACGTAACCTCCAGCGGCCGCAGTGAAGTACGACGTTGTGTCGTTGACGACGAAGAGGGGGACGTCCGTGATGTTGACCGCATTCATGCAGCTCACGAGCCCAGTGCTCGACATCGTCAAGTAGCCGCCACTGGGACACTGCATAGAGAGCTTGGGGATGGTGCCTATAGTCTTCTTCTTGAGCTGCATCTTGAAAACGTTTGAGAAGATCATGCCCGTGACCACGCCGATCGTCGAGGACGTGATGGAACACAACGCGAAGTACGAGATCGTGCGCGTTCCGATGGACGCGGCCTTACCAGCCTCTACCAGCTCCCCGATACACACGACGACGCTGCAGAAGACCATGGGCACGATCAAACAGTTGAGCGCCGAGATGAACAGCTCGCCAGGGAACGCGATCCACTTGGCCGGGTCGTCGGCCAAATTGCTGTGGGCGAGAAGCAGACCGAGCCCAACACCAATGGCCGCAGCGACACACACTTGCCAGATCGAGGTGTTGGCGGTCTGGTCGTAGCCGTTGATGATCATGTCCTTGACCGCGAGTCCTTCGGTCATGGTGCCGTCATCGACGGGCGTCTCCAATACGGCCGGCTCCTTGAACATGCCGCCGAGTACTTTCCGGGGATAGGCTCCGTTCGGGTCGCCAGTTTCGTAGTGGAGCTGCGCAGAGCTGGAAGCGACGCTGACTGGAGACGAAGGGCGGCGCATTGTCTCTCGTGTCAGACAGGTAAGGCCGTCGGCGTGAGTTCGAGCAGAGAGGAGGACTGTAATTTCACGAGTGGGAGTGAATTTTTCTCGCTGACTGGACTGTGGTGCACCATGACAACAATGGACTGCCCACGTCGACTCCATCCGCTTTCCATGTCGGCTGCCCACGAAAATCACGTGGGTAGGTAGGTATTCAGCCACCACACTTTCTCTGCCACTGGCAGAGACAGTCTGGTGGACAGTGGGACGTGGCGAAATCGCTGCAACACTGAACAGCACTGTATGAGCTTTTGTATGGGTCCACCAGCAAGCTTCAAGCACCGCAAACTGCTGCGAGTCCATGTGAGCTCGTCACGAAACCCCAACCTGCCTGTCCCAGTCTGGTCGACTTAGTTGGTCGGAACTCCGTGTGGCATGCTGTCTGATTGCACACAGCAAGTCGTGGTTACATGTTTTAACCACAGAGTGTGATGAAATTAGCGATATCATTGGCTATAAGAAGAATTTTGTAAAACAGATGAGGTTTTTATAGTGTACAAAGCGTGCCAAAATGAACTGTTTCGACACCTCATACGTCATGGATGACTTTGGGTCAGCTGGATGGAAATCGTCAGATCGGAGCTCTGGCGAGAGTCGATGAAGGCAGCGAATGTGGTTGAAGCGTGCAACAACGATTGGAACAGGGCTCACTGAATGGAACAGGTCCACACTCAGGGGGAGGCTGAAAGGACACTGCAGTGTCCACGTGGCCACACGAGTGTAAGCGATGGAATGAGAGCATGGCATTCATACAATAATTGGTGGTCTCCGCGTGCCATGCGAGAGTCTCCTCCACACTACACGCAAACGAATCGACTTAGAAGTGGTTGTGGCGCTGCGACTCCGGCGTGGCAGCGAGCGAGTCAACGAGAAAGGCCCCAGGGTCCTTGAACAAGTCCGGGTCGTGGCAGTGCTCGGCAACGATGCGAGCGAGGATCGCGTGAGACGTCACGTTCACCAGCGTACGCAGACGCTGGAGCAGCCAGTCCGTCACGACAAGCGTCGCGAAGAGATCACCAGGGTCACGGTTCAGGATAGCACGCCAGATCGTGATCACCATGACCATCTCTGCGTGCTCGACAGTGGACGCACCGAAGCTCGCAATGGCACTCAGTAGCCACAGCATGACGTACTTTTCTGCCGTGATGTCTTCGCCAAAACCGCTGATTCTCGCCAGGAAGACGACAGCTAATGGGATGTACAGACTCATGCCCGTGAGGTTGCAGGTCGCGGCAAATGGAAGCACGATGCGGCTCACGGAGCGAGGCACCTCGTTCGAGTTGTCCACGCAACGGATCGTCATCGGCAGCGTAGCCATCGTCGACGAGCAGCCAAGCACGAAGGCCTGGGCTGGCAGCATGTGGGCCACGAATGTCAGGACGTTACGCTTGGTCATAAAGTAGAGCGCGATGCCGAGAACGACAAAGATGAAGACCGCAGCCGCAGCGACCATACCGAGCACCAGGTACACGACGTCGTTGAGCACATCAATGGACGACTTGTTGTTGCCGATGGAGCCACCGACCAGCGAGATCACAGCTACGGGCAGAAGCTTGAGCAGCACGTTGATGATCATGCGGAACACAATACCTGCCTGGCTCACGATCAGAATGAGGTAGTTGGGCACACCGCGGCGTGAGTCGTGGCCAAAGGTGCACGCGATCGCGAAGAAGAACGCCGTGAAGATCACCGACACGTAGGTGTCGTCCACGAAGCCGTCGAGGATGTTGGACGGGATCATGTTGGACAGAATCCCCACGACTTGGCTAGTGAGCGACACGGTGTCGTACTCGGTCGTACTGAGCTGAAAGAACGCGTCCGTCTCCTTCACCGTGAACAGTTCGGTCATCGTTTCGTTCGAGGCACCACACAGCACGGTGCCGTTCTTCGCCATGGTGAGGAACGTGTTGCTCGCACACTTGAATGCGAACTGCGGCAGGACTTCGGTCGACTGGCCGCGTCCGTGAGGCTTGAACGACGACGCAAAGATGGCCGCGAACGCCGTGCCCACAGCCGAGGCGAGCAGGGCCGCGATCGTGAACCACAACGCCGAGAACAAGGCCACCTTACGGACCGTAGAGTTCGCTACGACCTCTGATACAGCGACCACCACACTGCAGAACACACCAGGGACGACGACGCAGATAAGCGCGTCAAGGTAGAGCTCGCCAGGCAGAGCCACCCAGGACACCACGTCCGCACTGACTTCGAGCTTGGAGAGGAGCACGCCGATACCGATGCCGGCGGCGAGACCACAGATCGTGAACACAGCCGAGAGCATCGTGGGCTGGTAGTCTTGACGCACAAACATGGTCTGGAGATCGTGCTGCTGAGCCTGGTCGCCAAACAAAGGGTTCGGCGGCGTGTTGTTGGCCATGCCGGCAACGCCGCCCGTGTTGAGCTTCTTGAACTCCATCTTCTGCGGGTACGTCATGGCGTCCATCTCGTACTGCTGCATGGAAGACGTGTCGGACGGGGCGCGGTAGCGACTGAGCGACAGCGACTCGGCCTCGGACGTGATCGACATGGAGAACTTGGAGTTCATCCTTGCTGTCGAGTCGTAGCGAATACAGCACACACGCCCAGAACACGGCGCGGTGTTGTGGAGAGAGGGCGGATTGCACTATGACACTCCATAGAATGGGAAAGTCTCACTTGCAGAACCGTCCGCTCTCCAGAGTTCCACGTTTGCATTCTCTCCATCACACTCACACACTCAGCCGTCGGGTGCATCGGCAGGTGCTGTGGCGTAATGTTTGCATGCATCGTGCTCATCCGGCATGACTTGCAGTCTGTATACTTGTCCAGCTGGACGGAACGCGGCGATCCGCGCGGCTTTCTTTTTCGCAGTTTCGGAGCTTGAGAATGGACAAGACTGGGATCGATGGGATTCACGAGACGACGATGGCCGGCGCCACATCCCACAGGCCGCCAATCACAAACGAGAGCGCGAGGTGGACGAGGATAGAAAAGAACAGAAAAAACAGATCGACACTCGCGAAAGAGTCCTCCACAGTCCGGCTCGAACACCACTGTTGTCCTTGACACTCCACACATTGTGAAATGCGAACAGAGTGGATGCGGGCAGCTCTGTTTGTTTGTTCGTTCAACGCCGTGTGAGCTTGACGAGCTCGCTGGCCGACGAGACCGTTCAGATTAACGTTAGCGGAGACTGTGGTTTGGCATCGCTGGTCTCTACAAATTCGCATCTCAGACGGAGGAGCGAGGGACGAAACCGGCTTTCGGCGGCTCTTGGATCAGTTTCAGCAGCTGCTTGGGGGTTTCACACTCACGGCTGTGATCACGGTCTCTCTCTTGTCTGCATTGTCACGGTGGGCTCACCACTTCAACGCCAGAGCTGCTCACCAACTGTAGGTATCGTAGGGCCCAGTTTAGTATCCGTGATGTGATGTGCACTGCTAAAGACTGGCCGGATTCTTCCATTCTCCATGACCACCACACCGTCTCCTTTCATGGCGCTGCAATCCTGTCAGTCAGTCAGCAGACTCTGAGACCAACACGCCAACGCTACAGCATCACGAAGTACTGTAGACAGCTCTCATTCTGTTATGGTGCTTGAAGTGGTGGAGACACCAGTAGATCGCAAGCAGAACTACATGATTGTGGCTGTATGATCTTCGGTCAGCCTCCGAGCAGTTTTGTGATGTTGTTGAAGTCCATTCCTAACAGAACGAAGCATCAGTCTCAACTCCGTTTCGGATCCATTGCCGATGGTCTCACCTGAGTGTTCGAGGCGGAACGTGAGACTGTAGGTAACCCAGACAAAGAGCTTGGCCTGGATCATGAGCATTTGGTTCTCGAGCACGAACGCGAGTTGGTACAACGCGTTAACGTGGATTTTGTCCCTCAAAACCCAACTGAAAGTCAGCAGCGACGCCGTCTCTAGCAACACGTAGACTGCTATGTTGCCCACGGTCATTCGAAGTTGCTCGCCATGCATGCCTTGCATCTGAGGGTAAAACTGTGCATTCGAGAGCTGGGACACGATGGCCGTGTAGATGAGGCAAATTGCCGGGATGAAACACTCGATGTACTCGACGAGAATGAGGTACTCGCACGTGAAGTGGAGCTTCAGCGTGACCAGCTGCAGCTCGCTCTCCATCGTTGCATCCGCCGTAGCCAAGGCCTTCTCACGGTCGAAACGATCACTTCGGACCGACGCTGCGGTTGCCTCGCGGATGCGGGCGAGTCCTGCCTTTTGGTGGAGATGCTTGGCTCGTTCTCGGACCGAAGAGTAACTCAAAAACGACTGGAAGACATCCATAGCCATGATGATGGCTGTTGCTGTCGGTGCCGAGCCTGCGACGGACACACATGCCGTAATGTACAACGAATTGAAGAGGTCCACGCTAAAGACGGTGATCTCCGGTGCCTCGTCCTCAAGTGGAGTTCCAGCACACACACGCGCCATCAAATTGCGTATGCCAAGCTTGATCACTGGTAGCAGCACGAGAATGAACAGGCGTTGCGAGGGGTCGACTTGGACAAAGATGATTGTGAAGGCGGGGTAGACGAACACGAGCATCGACTGCACCATCAAAATCTTGGTGAGCTGGATGAGGTTTGAGCGGACGTTTGGTACAGAACGAAGTGGCGCGACGCCAACCACAATGAGGAACGAAGACGTCAGGCAGCAGAGGTACGGCCACGCCGTCACGACAAAGCCGAACGGGATCGGGAACGTCCAGAGCCAGCACAGGCATACTAACCCGGCAAGATACATGAGACTGGAACTGATACCGACTGCCACTGCTTGCAACCGAGAGATCTGGCACTCGGGGATGACTTGCTTGAGTTGCAGGACGTAGCTGAAGCCCATAGCTGCTGTCGTGATCCCAGTGCGGATCCAGATGAACGCGTCTGACTTCCAGAGGCTCGGTTGCTGGAGTGGGAGACTCTCAAGAAACACGACAAACAGCATTGACGGGACCGGCGTGAATGTACATACCAACAGACACCTCAGCAGTGAGGTCGTTGTCGAGTAAGCTCGGAACGACTCAAGCCGCTCAGGTGAATACCGACCCCAGCGACTGGCTTGGACGCTCCACCACGCTTTTCGAGTTGCCAAGAAGAGCTGATAAAGTCTACTGTCTCTCGATGCCTTGGCTGCTCGAGTTGAGATTGCCAAAGGAGACTGGCTTACGCTGGTGGGCGCTGTGGGGAAGGGAGCTGGCAATACGGCGGCAGCCCCTCGTACGATCTGCATATCGGGGACCGTGCTCAGAGTCTGCTGCGCAAGTGTTCGAGGTACGTCGGGATGCAAGACGCGTCTATTCTTTGGGGCTCTCTATTCTGGGTATCAATATTTTTCGCCCGTTGCAATACACTACCAGCAACGCACAATCAGCTCAGTTTGAGTGTTCGATCGAGCAATTCAATCAAGCAATAGTCAAATTCACAAATGGCGATCGTTTTTCGAGGCTTCTACGACTGCTCAGAGGCTGGCTCGAAGACCCAGCCCACTGTGCGCAGCAGCCCCGTCATCACCGACTCCTTGCCGTACTTGACGTCCACCTTCGTGACGGGTTTCTCGTCCTTGGCTTCTTCCTGGCTGATGCTCGACACGCAGCTCACACGGGTCTGCAAAGGCACGGTTGGGACATCGTCGTTCATCACAAACGAACACAGCAACGGCAACGCCGGTGTTCGCTTTTGCTGCTGTAGCGCCGCCAGCGTTCGGCCCACGATCCACATCAGCGGCGTGGCCGTACGGTTTGGCTTGCGTCCGTCGAGGTTTGTAATGCTGACTTCTTCCAGCTCGTCGACATTGCGAGGCGTGCACGAAAACTCAAGGCTCTGTGGCTTCTCGTACTGGCGAGCCGCCAGCGACGCGTCCAGCTGCGCGGCCGACACCGAGATTGGTACAAGCTGTGACTCCTGCTTGAACGGCACAGACACGAGCGTCGTCGACTGCCACACAGTGCCCTGCTCGTCGAAGAGATCCGTCTGAATCGCGAACTCGATCTCGTTCTCCAAAAACCGCTTCTCCGTGAGCACCATCAGGCACTACTCTCGCAATAAACCGTCAGCATCTTAGATATCACAGTAAAACAGAATAGAAACGTACGTGGAGGCCTGGCTCCTGCTGCTCTTCACCGGCCTCGGTCTCCTTCTCGGTCTCCTTCTCCGACAGCTTGTCACGGAAGCGCATATCCAGCGCCCGCAACTGGCAGATCGTGATGGCCTTGATCTTGATACCATCCAGCGCCGCTGGGAAGTTGGAGTTACCCAGCAGTTGTAGCATGAGTCCGCTGACCGCGATCTGCGGGAAAATGAACGGAATGGTCTCGAGCTTGAGCTCCTGGAAGCCCAGCGACGTGGTCATCTTGGCAAAGTCCGTGGACAGCAGCGCGAAGCGGCTCTGCAACGTGATGCGCGGACACGGGCTGCGCAGGATGGCTGTACGCCAGCCATTGCGTGTCATCGCCGACAGGAAGCAGCGCCAGCGGAACTCCTTCGTGCCCAAGTCGCTAGGCGCCGGAAGCACCGGGTAGCTGTCCGATCAGGCAGCTCAATGGTCAGATTCCGACGGCTACAGAGATAATTAGAAGACCGGAATGGCACGATCTACCTGCATACAACGTCGTGCTCCCATGTGATAGCCACGTAGAGAAGTGGGATGGCCACGGTCACGCTCACGAGCGCCAGCAGCATCCACAGCGGCAGCATCTTGTCGCTTCGTCTTGTGTCTCGTCAGTCACTCACAACTGTCTCATCATCGAAGCAGCATGCCACCCTCGGAACCTCTAGCATTCACTACTCCTTCAAGCACACCTGATAACACAGGTTTCATAGTACTCAAGACACCCAATTCAACGATTGTCAAGTGTCCTAGAATAGTATCTTTTGGGTTATGAATACTGGGCAGATGGTGGTATTCCGGAAAGGCACGGCTCCCATGAAGAGCTCCGTCAGTTCAAGGAAGCAAGTGAGACCTTGGGGACAGATGGATGCATCCGCCATGCGGGTCTGCGTTACAATCGCCGCAGTATGCGACTGACTCTCTGTCCGTACACACTCCATTCCTCCGCTCCCGTCAGCGTGGCAAAGCGAGCCCTCCATCAGGCTCTCTGTCTCTGTCTCTCTCTTCTCTCTCGCTTCGTTCCATCGACGGCTCTGTGGGGACGCCACGCTACAGGACACGAAGCAGTGCCTCCCGATTTGCAGTGGCCGTGTATGAGGAGACGCTGTCTGTGACGAGCGCCGCATCCCGACCTCCCTCCTATCTATCTATCTATCGACCGCGTGATGGCACGCGGCTCGCTGTCGTCTCTCCACGACGACGACTACGCCGCGCCGGGGTATCCCGACTACCATGGCGCGGCAGTTAACGATACGCGAGCTACAGGACGTATACAGGCCCAGCAGCATGACCGACGGAATACGCAGCGGTACGAGACACAGGGCAGATTCACCGCGAGAGAAGACCCCGTGCACTCGTCACGGCGAGCGCTCGGTGGCGCCAAGATGCCAGCGAGTGATCTGAACAACGTCAACAGACTCTACGTGTTCCTCGCGATCGTGGTCGGCGTGCTCTTAGCAGTCGTGATGATCGAGACCGGTATCAACAACAAGACACAGGCTGCGTGGATGAAGCTGCCCGGCGATCTGTATATGAACGCCATGCTCTGCGTCATCGTGCCCACCGTTTTCTTCAACTCGGTGCTCGCGAGTATGCACTTTTACACGCTCAACAAGTCCAAGGCACTCGGCGCCAAGATGTCCATGTACTTCATCGCGACGACACTGTGGGCCTCTATTATCGGCACGCTCGTAGCCGTGTGCTGTATACCGCTCTTCAGCCAGCACAACCTGACGCGAGCAGTGAACTCTGTGGCCGTGGGCAAGGCTCCCGTCTCGTTCCGGTGCCCCAGCAAGAACGCCGCGGTGGTGTTCAGTGAGACCGACGGAAGTCTCCGATGTCAAACCGCTAGCGACGCATCCTCGAAGGTCAACGGGACTCTCTTCCTTCTGGAGGACCTCTCGAATTCTTTCCGCATCCGGAATGACCCACGCGACGTTCTCTCGCTCTCCGATGCCGTGATCCAGCTATTCGAGAGCTTCTTCCCCGCGAACGTACTCCAGTCTTTTCTCAGGGGTGACGTGCTCAGCGTCATCATCATCGGCGTCGCTCTTGGCATGGCGCTCATCCACAAGTCGACGGTCCGCACTCGAGAGAACACGCCTGGCTTCCGGACGCCAGGGATGCCAGGAGCCGCTGGAGGTGACGGCGGAGGCGCAGCGTGGGCTGGACAACTTTTTGTACTCATCATGCAGTGTGAAGTCATCCTGAGCGTGCTGCTCCGCTTCCTTTTGCGTGCAATGCCGGCCGCGATGGTCCACATCGTCGCTGGTGGAATCCTCGAAGCCAACGCACTGGCCCCGAACGACTCGAGCGACCTCGCCTCGGCGACACAAGACCTCGTGACGCTGTATGGTGTGCTTGTCCTCGCTCTCTTGCTTGAGATGGCGACCGTGCTCGCGATGACCATGGTGATCACCAAGAGCAATCCACTGAAGTTCTTGAAGCACCTCGTCCCAGCACAGCTCGTCGCACTCGGCTCGTCGTCATCTCTCGTTGCGCTGCCCACGACTGTACGAAGTATCGCCGCGACCAAGCAAGTGTCAATGCCTCTCGCTCACTTCGTCTGCTCAACTGGGATCGTGTTGAACAAGAACGGCAGTGCGTTGTACCTGTCGCTTGTGAGTATCTACATCCTCGTGACAAGCGGACTTCGTGACCAATCAATGACCGCTGTCAACATCGTGCTCTTGGCGTTGGTGGGAGCACTGTGTTCGTGTGTCGTGCCGGCGATGCCTCGTGGCAATCTGGTGATCGTCGCTACCATTCTCTCCAGCCTCTTCGGTATCCACGACAGCCAGAGCTTGGTGCGGATGGTGGCGTTCCTGACGACGATGGATTGGCTCGTGGATCCTTTCGTCACTGCCGTGAACGTGACCAACAACTGCCTCATCTCGCTGATCCTTGCCGTTCAGATGGACGAGTCTTTCATCGAGCACGGCATGTTCGACACCGACGTGATCTCCGACACACAAGAAGAAGACAGCAACGACGGCTTCCCACTGGACGAGAGTCGCCTGAGATCAAATCCAGCCATGAGGAACACAACACACGCAGCCCCAGCGCCCGCACGCACAGGAGCGTACGGCAACACGGTGCGTCCGCCGATGATTGAGCGAATGACGAGTGTGGGTGAGAGCGTCATCTCAAGCCAATAGTTAAGTATGAGTGTTCACGTACCAGAGCCTGGGTCTTTTCCATGGCATATGAACATATTTATCAGGGGAAACCCCATTCAAAACAGAATCCGTTTGATAGAGCGCACTTTTTGAAACGACACCATCGCATGCAAGGCCTTGTAACGCGACGCGAATCTAATCTTAAATGCTGAAACCCCTTCACTCTGCCAGGCTCCACCCGCGCCTCGCTGGCAACCACAGGAGTTTCCAGTCTGCGCTAGATCGGCCATCACACCCACACCATGCATCGTACGACGACCCAACGTGTCGTCGAGTATGACGCCGACCAGAGTCGCTACCGCGACGACAGCGACAGCGAGATCCACGACAGCTACAAGAGCAAGATGGCTCACCGCGCAGCCAGCAACAAGCTGCAAACGCCAAACCAGCCCAACACGAGCTTCGATTCTCTACGCATGACCATGACCCCGACCACACGCTTCCTCGACCAACCAATTCTCTTGGATATGGCCAAGGACGGGCTCTCCACTGGCAGCAGCTCGACGCTTCCAGGAGGCCGCGGCCGTGCTCCTAACGGACTTGGGGGAGATAGTGGTGGCCTCCACGGTCAGCACAGCGCGATTGTGAAGGAGGAACTCGTGAATCTACACTACGCGTCTCCCCCTCTCGTCGGAATGGCAATTGCAGGTATCATCGGCTTAGCTGTCGGCATCGTGCTCAACAAACGCACTCCAAGTAGCGACGCCCAGTGGTGGATTGGCGTCATTGGATACCTCTACCTGCGTGTGCTGGAGTGTCTCGCGCTGCCTCTCATCTTCACATCGGTCTCGCTTTGCGTCGCGCAGCTCGTGGTCTCCAACAAAAGCCACAGTATCATGCTTCGCATGGGTATCATGTTCGTCGCAGCAGCGTTTCTCGCGTCAGCGATGGGTATGCTCGTGGGCTACGCGATGTCCCCGGTGTTCACCCAGAAGACAGCACCGCCAGTGGGGCTACCGACGACTCTGATGTCGCTACAATGCCCGAATGAGTTCTACCTCTCGGCGAACTCCCTGTGCAATGGAAAGCGGATCAAGGACGCTGCCGTCTTCACTGTCACCAACGTCACGGGCATCACGCTCAAAGACACTGGCGAAGACGTCGTCGACCAGGATGTGACCTACGCCTCCCAGATCGTCGATTTCTTCACAGTCATGTTCCAGCAGAACATCACCGAGGCCTTCTCAACCGGCTCCTACCTTGGCATCATTGTCTTTGCGATATTCATCGGTGCGGGCCTCATCATCTCTCAAGATTACCCAGACATGACTGGTCAGACCAACTACGTCTACCACGTGCTGAAGCAAACGGACGTGATCCTGGAGATGATCCTGAACTGGATCATCTACTGGATCCCTCTCGGCACGGCGCCGGCTATGATGTACACGATCATGACAGGCACGATCACCAAGCAATCGTTCCAGCAGTCCATGTATCTGCCGATCGCCCTGCTGATTGCACTGATCGCCAACTTCTTGCTGGTCGTGTGCGTCGGCTACTACGTGTTCGTGCGTAAGAACCCGTTCCAGTTCTTCTGGTTCCTCATGCCGTCACTCATTTACATGCTCGCGTCGCAGCGCTACATGGCGACGATCCCGATCATGATGCGCAGTATCGAAAACTCCAAGCAGGTCTCTCGAACGCTGGCGCAGTTCACGGTCTCACTTGGCACGGCCTTGAGTATGTGCGGTCACGCATGCTTCTTCTCCATCTCCTGTGTGTTCATGGCCTACACAAGCGGCCTGGAGCACAAGTTAACTCCAGGACGCGTGATCTTGCTCATCATCGTTTCGGCCTTGAGCTCCTTTGGCACGCCGCAGACTCCTGGTGCCAGTCTCACGTACGTCGCGACGATCTGGCGCACAGTGTTTGGCAGTGCGCCACCCAACTCCTTTGCCTTTGTCATTGGCATGGAGTGGATCACTGTGCGTATGCGTCGCGTGCACAACATCACAGTTGTGGCGTTCATTGCACGTGTGATCGCTGAGCAACTGGATGAGACCGCGGAAGATGAAGAGGACCGAGCGCAGGCCGAGAATGAACGCGACTCGCGGGAGAACGGCTTCGTGAACCCGCTTTAACTTCGATTTGGTCAGGTTAATCATGCATCTCTATATTTTCTATCATCTCGTGTCTATTGCTGCTGCTGTTCTTCATGGCTGTGTGCTGCTTCTTGATCTAATGCGTCGTTCGCAAGACGATCGGCAGGCGCGTTCTGCTCACGAGGCACATGCTCAAACAGCACGCGGTCGAAGGCGTTGCAACGTGTCTTGCTGGCCTCATACAGCACACGAAGATGGGGCGCCTTGACGCGGTACTGGCCACGCATCTGCTTGATGATCAGCTCCGAGTCCATGCAGATCTTGAGCTCCGTGAGCTGGAGCTCCTCGGCCATCTCCAGCGCCAGCAGCAGCGCGTGGTACTCGGCCGTGTTGTTGGTTTCTTGGTTGCTGAGATAGCGAGACCGTGACGCCAGCAGAGTTTGTGAATCACGGTCGATGATCAATGCACCGCACGCGCCGGCGCCTGGGTTGCCTCGACACGCGCCGTCTGCGAACGCGACGATCGATGGCGAAGAGACACTCGTGGTTGAGTACGATTTTCTCAGGCTGTCCGACGCTCGGATGGCTTCAAGTTGCATGGTTGTGTTGCATTTGATGACGCGATTCCATCGTGGTTGCACAGGGAAGCTGCAGGTGCTTCTGGTCTGTAGCGCGCGGTGGGCTTGGCGCATCATGTCGACGAGCTCTGGTGATGGTCTCGGATGGACTGGTGGAAGGTGTGGACAAATGATTGCCGTCTCAAAAAAGGGTAATACGGACGCTTCTGTTTCCAAAACACGCGCTAGGGGAGAAATATCCATACAAATTGATATACCTTCGCCAAAAAGCCGCATAAAATCCAAAAATCCACATCTAGTGGGGAATTTGCATAATGCGCCCGTTTTCTTGAAATATTTGCCGATCGAGTCCGTTGGATTCCACTTTGTGCAACTGAATGTAACACTTGGGTGGCGTGACGTATCCACTACACCTTTTCCAGTCCTATTTCGTTTTTCCCAGATCAAATTCGCTTCTGCTAAGACCAAATTCGCTTGACCTCTAAAACCGAATACCTCAGAAACCAATAACCTGTATTAATTGGTATATTCGCTGCTCGTTGCCTTTCTTCTTCCTCCCAAGTTTTCATCGCAGTCTCTTCACCACTTTCCTTTTTATGATGATATTCTTGATGTATCGTTTTAGAAAGGATAAGCGAATTTTGTCTGAGTAAAAGCGAAATTGGTCTGGGAAAAAACGAAGTAGGACTGGAAATGGTGTAGTACATTGGTGTCCTGTATACTATACGTTCCCTGGAGTCATACCATACCGAATGGGTAACACGCACCATAGCACACAGAAACAGAAGATGTAGACAGACAAAGCAAAGCCTCTCTATTTCTTGGCACTGGCTGCTTTCTGACGCCTCTCGCACGTGCGCGCATTGTGGCCGACCCCATGGCACTTCGAACAGCGATAAGGAGAGTCGTCATTGATGTACTCCGACCTATTCCGGATTCGGATCCTTTTCGGCCGCCCACGACGCTTCGTGATAGCTGGTTGTGGTGTAGTGAATGCACGTTCCCAGACAATTGCGATCGCCGTAATCGACGGACGTGGTTGTCGACCCCGTGTAAGGAGGGTACGCGATCACGGTAATCTGCGCAGGGTTCAAGAGGAGAAGTGGAAGTGTGGGACACCATGTGGGGGGGCCCAGAAATAGGAGTTTCAGATCTTTGCATATTTTAGGATAACCTTTAATTAGTGTACTTTTGGAGTCACTGACTGGTCGATAGTGACAGTCGGAAGGGGGGCCCAAGGGGAGGCCCGGAAGAATCGCTAGGCGAGAAGTTACCCAAACAGTAGGAAGAACACCATAAAAACAATCAACTCCCCAATTTGCCAAGAAGAGCTCAAGTCCAGTACAACAACCAAGACCTCATATCCCCAGCCAAGTGTATCATCTTCCGGGAGTTGGACGCCACATAGTCAAGGAGCGCCGTCCAGGAAGTGAAGTGTCACCCGCTGACAAGACCATACAAGTACTCTTGCTGCGCGATCACTGTAA
>JAADVL010000141.1:0-54057 GCA_023334995.1 Pythium sukuiense
GGGTGCAATGAATGGCAAGCGATTTGGTTGATGCTCGGTGGAGGAGGCGTATAGGGAGATTTGTGGGAGTGCAGACCGCCCCAAAGTCCCACCATAAGTGGAATCGACTCCAGATAGTCGAAGTGACCATGGCTGTAGGTCACTGTGGTGCGTGTGTAGCTGCTCAACCGAAATGCATCAACTGCGAGTGAGTCTGGATGCATCCATTCACTCGAAACATCGACCACTGTGACGGCGAGCTGCTCGACTATGCGGCTCGAAAGGGCTGCTAACACAGGAAGAGCGCACTCGTGACTGCAGCCATCTCAAGCAGGTGATGTTTCATTGGACTTAGGGCATCGCCAACCAACTGGACGGCATCTTTAGAGGCTATCCTCGAATCCGCTCGGATGTCTGTGGCTCCTTCTGCTTGCAGAGCTAAGGAGCTGACTTCAAGCGACAACTCCTAATCCTGGATCCGTGCTGGGTTCTGCGACGGCACGAAAGCTTCTGAACGACGGCAACAGCCATCAGAACTGTCCTCCGAAGACCCTTTCACTCGACGCAGGCAGTGCAAATAGATAGCCGTCATACTCGTGGGGCGACTGGTTCGCGGCCGAGTGACACCATCGTTTCCTGCAACTTCAAGTTGAAGTGAATGGTCACGTTTTGGCAGAACAGAACTTCTCTTATAGTCACGTTCTGACGGTGCTTTCCAGCCAACCAAGCAGCACACAACGCGAAAAAGCATCTGCGTTCTGGCAAGTAGCCCTACCCCGCAGAATGGGTTTCTGCTTACATAATTGGTCTAAAATTTTGGACTCAGCTGAAACCCTGATCCTCTCCAGAGTTCCCAGTTGAAGTGGGTGGTCCAAATTGAATTGCGACACCACGACAACAGCGAACTGGTTCAGGACGAGACAGACTGTCAAGGATGGAGTGCACTTGGGCGTCTCCACAGCGTTCATGACGGCAGCTCCACTCATGAGCTATCCTAGCACCAGCATACCAGTCGTGATCCACGCAACCGTTGATAACTGGGACACCGTTTCGGTAGGTTAACTCCCCACTTCGAAGTCCCCATGCTTTTCTTCTTCGGTTGTTCTCAACCAAACAAGTTGAAGTTGTTCATCGGCCTCTCCTTATTGGCCAAAATGGTACTTTTGGTTATTCAAAATCCACGTTTGATTAGTCAATAAACCACTATCCTGGCCTATGATTGGATGAAATTTCATACTTGGGGAGAAAGGGTTGTAGCGGCTGATAAGAACAGCAAGTCGGAACCACCAACTCCTCTTCCACCTTGGCGCCCACAGCACATCACAGACTTCGCCGCCACCACGCGCGACGAGATTTCCAGCGCCTACACACTTCTAGCGCTGCATACACGCGCATCCAGGCACCCGCCAAGCACTCCCTACACTCTCTAGCGTCTCCTGCGTCGACCGCTGCGTTTTTCAGTCGCCACTGGTGTCTTCAAGCCGAACCCGCATTTAGAAAAGCCCGCGCTTTTCGTTCTTCCAGCTTCAACTGATCAGAGGTGAGGACGATAGCGATCTGGGGAGCTGCTACAGTCTATGATGGGCTTGGTGGCCACATGGAGGTGGTAGGGCGTTGGCTAATCTCTGTGCCTGTTGTATGCTAAACCAGGGGTTGTGGAGACCACGAGCAGCTGCAACGACTAGGGTCTAAAGTCTCACTTGGTCTGGGTAAGTCCGTCCCTTTCTCTACGAGCCAACCAGCCTGGAAGTGCATCGAGGGGCAAGGGGAACGCCCCCGACTGGCAGTGCAGGCGTGTGTTGTACTGTCCGGATGGACGCAGGGACCGACCGACTGACTGACTGCGGCTCTGTATGTGTAGGGATCCAGTGCCCAGTTTGCTCATTCGCTCGGTCGCTTGGACGTCTGTTCTCTCTTCCTTCCCAGTTGGTCTAACGATCTGTCGGGTTAGACTTTCGAACCGCTCTCGGCCTTGCTTGAAGCGTGCGTCGGAGCCAGTCAACTTCAATCGACCTGCGGCTTTTTAGACGCTTCCGTCGGTCTATCATCTCCAGTCAGAAGGGGCTCAGACCTTCAACTCGAAGCTCGTTAGGCCAAGTTCGTTAGTCCCCGCCGCCATGCTCTCGCTCATGAACGGCGACCACCAGGGCAGTCCGACCATGGCCACCACCGACTCCTATCACCACCAGCCAGCGACCCAGCAGCCTCCGGCTTCCTCCTCGCACCACACGACCCTGCCGCCACTGCAACCACAACCAGAGCGAGAGCCACAGCCGTCCCAGCAGCACCGCTATGCCGTCAACGACGAGAATCGCGAGCCCCGTCAGCGCAACATCCCTGTGCCAGTGCTGGTCCGCCACGAGGAGTACGCCGGCGCATCCGCCATGCTCCAGGTGAGTCTTGGCTCGTCGGTGGGCGACCAGAGTGGCGAGGAGAGCAGCAGCAGCATGCGCTCGACACACCACGACGGCTCGTCCACTGGCGGCTCAAAGCGGGCGCGCGAGAAGCGGTCAACCAAGTCCAAGTGCCCGCCCGGTCTGCGTAGCGGCAAGTGGACGCCCGAGGAAGAAGCGTTCACCAACCTGATCATCCACTACTTCAAGCTGGGTCGGCTCCACGTCGAAGACGGCACGTCGCTGCGCTGGTACCTGGCGAAGCGGCTCAACTGTGAGGCCATGCGCGTGACCAAGAAGCTCAAGGGCAACAGCTCTATCGGCAAGCAGATCTTCCGCGCACTAGAGGACACGGAGGAGAACCGACGTGCAATCGAGGCCGCCGACGCCGACCTAGGCCTCCTGGAGAAGGCGTTTCTGGATTCACTGACAGCGACAAACGGCGGGCAGCCTGTCATGCCATCATCGATTCCGAGCAGCTCCGGCCCGACGCTTCCATCCAGTGCGGCGATTGCTGTGGCCCGCATGAAGCGATCTTCGCCTCACAAGCCCATGGGCCTGCCCAAGCCACCGCATCTTGAGGCCAAGAAGCTCGTAGTCCCCAAGGTTCGCAACAGCCTCGCCAACAGCGAAGACGCCAAACTGCTGCTCCATTTCTTCGTGGAGGCCCACGACGTGGACCCGAGCGTAGAGAAGAAGCGGCTCTTCAGCGACGTGGACTCGTCACCGTCGACCTCGTCGTCCTCCCAGGCGGACGACTCGCCTGCCAACAAGCGGCGGTCCATGGGCATGGGCGACCTCGTGGGCGCCGTGTGAGCTGCTCGCCATTATTTAGCTCCTGTAGACGACTCCTGTGCGATAGTTATTCGCTATTTTGACTCTTTATATGCCCCAGCGACGCGATGGAGACGGAAATTCCGGGCTCTGGTACATTAGCATGCCTTCTCCTCGTGAGATATTTAGAAGAACGCAAACCCCGAACTTCCGGCCTCCATCGTCGTCCTGCATGATGCCGGCTTAATTTTATCAATTTTACAATAGACCCACCGGCACAATATATATTATTTTCCATCAGCTCGTCGCTTTCTTGGCTGTCCATGTGAGAAGCCACTTGAGATCTGTGAGTGCGTACCGCAGCGCCTTGGTCCACTCGGCGTGTTTATTCTTAGGGTAGAAGACCGAGTACCCGCCGACCGTGTGCTTGGAGACCTTATACGGAAGCCGCATCGACCGGTCTTGCGCTTCCACGTGGCTCACGAGCTGGCCGAGACACGTAACCCACGCGCCAAGGCCAAGGTTGAAGTGGCTTTCCGTAAAGTTATCCTGATCGGAGCCGTGTCTACAGGGTTTCAATCACAGACGTTAGCCAAATTGCCGTGGATAGCACCACTTGCACCGAGCGTGTGACCCACAGTCGGTATTCCATGCGCAGGTTGCTGACACGAATGATCTTCGAGAAGCTACCGACGGGCACGATCTTGAAGCTACAACGATCCACACGCCGTCAGTCAGATGCTCGATTTCTCACGCGACTAAAACTCACTCTGCAAACTCCAATGCGAGCATCGTCGACAGAGCAACCAGCAATTGCGCCGACTCGCCCAACGCCGCGTTGATCTCGTTCCACTCGACTTGCTCCGTAGGCAGTTGGCCCATGCGGAAGCCGTTGATCGTGCCGAACGGGCCCTTCTGACTGATGTGGAACACCTCGTTGAGCACATTCTGAGTGCGTGTGGCAGCCATGGCCTGGTCCAGCGACGCGAGCTTGGCCTTGGCACTGTCGTGGCAGTCGTGGAAGACCACTTCCTGGAACTGGAGCTCGTTCAGGTCACGCCACAGTCCGATCTCTTCACGGGTCAGTGCGTCGCTCTCCTTATCCAGTTCCTGCTGACGACACACAAGCCCAGCTCGCTCCGTCTCCATGAGCTGCAGGTTTTCCTCCAGCGCTCGCAGCTCTGCTTCATACTAAAACACCAGCAGAGACACGACAGCTTGAGTGTGGTAAGTTTACCTAAAAACAGACCGTAAATCCCACGCACAAACTGGATCTTCTCGTTGATAGAGTCCACTTCTTCATTCCGAACCGAGGAGCCCGTGGAGTGCAAGTACCCAGCGAAACTGCGCTTCTCGTATCGCGCTCTCTCTGCGTGGCTGTCGATCTGGGCCAGCATCGTGTCCACACACTCCTTGCACGCCGGCGTCTGCACTGGCTGCCCGGAGCTGTCCAATTCAAAACACGATTACGTTAATCGGGAGCTCATTTACGACCCTCCTGGCACCCAACATCCATCCGAACCAGTGCGCATGGTACGTATGCAACGTGCGCACGTTGTCACTGAGGTCTGCGTGCGTCGCGACGGCGATGATGCTCTCTGCCATGGATTTGGCCTGTGGCGGCGGCCTCTGCGCGTGCGGTTGCTCTTGAAAATGGCCGTTTCCAGGCGTATTCGCGAGGATCTGAGAGTCCAACGACGCGTGGAAGGGAGCCATGAGCAACGTGGACTCCCACGGATCGTGGATCGTCGACTGCGTGAGCGACGCGAACGCATTGCGCATGCCACGAGGTGAGATAGCCGTTGGAAGAAGCACGTAGGATTCGCCTAATGCCGGGCCTACAGGAGACCACAGGAAGAGAAACTCACAGATCAGTATCTAGAGATACAGAGCTACACGTATACGAAAGCTGTGGCCGCTCTACCTGCCGCTGGAACGGGCTCTGGCGCGTCCAAGACGCGGCGACATTGCTTGCATTGGCGCATTTTACTTCTGTCTGATTCCTTCTTCCAGACAGCGAGCCAGACGGGTTACAGTACGAGTAACTTCAAAGTAACCTCTTGTTCTTAACCGCAATGTAGTTCCTAACTATATCAACCTGCCACGTTGAAGTGCCTTGGCGCCTGCAGAGCAGTAGCGCCGTTCATGGTCCTCTCTCTCTTTCTCACGCAGCTCCACGCCACAGCCATTCCCACACGAGACGATTCGCATCTCGCACGCCTTCTCGTGCTTCTTGAGCGTGTGGGCGACGATGGTCTGGCTGCAGCCCAATGGACAGAAGATGGGTCGGAAGGCACACTCGAACTGCTCGTGGTGGAGCTTCTGGTGGGCGAGCAGCGGCCGCGTGGCGTAGCAGCTGAAGCGGCAGCTCGCCACGCGCATACGGCAGTCGTCGCTGCGGTGGGAGGCCATGTGCGTCTGCGGGATGTCGCTCTGGCCGCACAGCCCACACACACTGAGGCGGTGCGTGCACTGCGACTTTTGGTGCATAGCCAGGTCGGTCTCTAGGAGCTCCTGGCCACAGAGCTCGCACTGTACGACGCGGCGACGGCATTCACTGGCAATATGCGTGGCCATGAGATGCAGCGGCACTTTACGGCCACAGCCCAGTGTGCAGATCGTGAGGCGACGCGTGCAGGCCACGGAGACGTGGTCGTCGAGGCTCAGGAACTGGACACTGCCGCCGCATTTGTTGGGACACGGCAGCATCCTCACGAGACACTCGTCGCTCTCGTGGTGGAGCTGCGCGTTCGCGAACACGGGCTCCTCGCAGCCCCACTTGCACTGGACGCGGCGAAGCACACAGAGCTGCGTCTCGTGGAGCTCACGGTCCTTGAACTTGAGCTCGCTCGCCACGCAGCCATTGCGGCACCGCACACTACGGTGCAAGCACTGGCTGCGCTCGTGGTCCTTGAGCTCTCCGAACTTGATGAGCGTGACTTCAGTGGATCCCGTGACACGGCACTGCAGCGGACATGGCACGAGCCGCTCGGAGCACTGGTTACGTGTATGCAGAACGTGCTTCTGGTGGGTCATGCGCTCGCCACACTCACACAGCACCATTCGAAACTCACACTGCGTCGTGCTGTGGACTGGCAGTTGGTTGTACACGACCAGAGCGCCACACTTGGCCTGCGGACACGGCACGCGTCGCAGTACGCACTCGCTCTTCAGATGCAGCTCCATGCTCTCGGCCCACAGCGTCTCCTGTCCGCACTTGTTGGGACACTCGACAATGCGTTTCGGACATGACGTGCGCTCGTGCTCAGCCAGTGGCTGCGTGTCTTCAACCACAGCAACACTGTGATCACCGCTCGAAGGCAGGCCGATCTCGTGGCCTGTGGTCGGCATCATGAACCCGCAGCCCCACTTACAGACCCCGTACAACGCACTCGTACTCGCAAACACGCGTCCACGGTTGCCGCCGCTCATCGCAGCCCCCAAGACGTGCTGGGCGTCGTGGAACCCGCCTTTCTTTGCATAATCAAAGGCCGTGTTGCCGTCAAAATCCTTGTGGAACACGTCAGTCTCGCGGTGGTGCAGCAGATACTCCACGAACGCCGCCTGGCCGTTGCTTGCAGCCGCCATCAGTGCCGTTTCGCCGTGTTTGCGGGTCGCCAGGTTCACATTCGCGCCACGCTCCACAAGCTCCTGGGCACACAGCGTCGTGCCGTGAAAGGCTGCGACGCTCAGTGCCGTGCGTCCAGTGGAGCTCTCGAAATTCACGAACGGGTGGTTTGTCGGGCGATCCATGAGGTACTCGACCGCCAGCACACTCTTGCCGTCGCTGTTGAGCACATAGGTCTCTTCCACACACGCAGCCATGAGAGGCGTCAGTCCGTCCTTGGTCGTCTCGTAGTCGGCAAACGCTCCTTCATCCAGTAGCTCGAAGGTGGCGTGGAAGTCGCGTCTCACGATGGCGGCGTCGAGTCGCGCGTGCAACGCCTGGTGCTCTCTCGTCTTCTTCGCCACGTCCTTGCGCGCTCGAATCTCACGCTGCTGCGTTGCCTGCAACTCACGCAGCCTCGCCATCGACTTGCCGACAAACTCGGCAGTTGTCGTCAGCTTTGTGGCACTGTGGTTCCAGCCTCCGCTGTCACGAAGGAACGTCCTGCTGTCGCATTTCCATTGCGCGTGCAGCAGCGTCTCCTCCAGTGTCAGCGGAGCGAGCCGCTCTTCCAGATCCCGCGGATCAACCAGCTTCGCCACTGAGGAATCTTTCTCCGTCTCATCGTCCTCAGGTCTCATGCCAGTCAGCGGCACAAGCTGCCAGCCGCCTCGTCGTCTCAGCTCCAATGCGCTCTTTCGCTCGGCCTTCACGAGACTCACCGACCCCGGAACGACCTGGATCGGGAAGATGTGGGTCTTGTGCCATAATTTGGCTTGGCCGTTCGCCAGCAAGATCTCCAGGATCTGCGGATGGCCGTTGTACACCGCTTCGTGGATCGGCACGCGGTGCGTGAGCTGGATATACCGGCGCTTGCGCCTGAAATGGCCCAGCAGAAGCGTCTGCGCGACGTTCCTCACCAGCGCCTCCATCGCTGCGTCACTGAGACTGCGTGTCTGGGTTTTGGTCTGCTTGGTGCGGAAGAGAAACTCACGAAACATCAGCTGGATCAGCGCTGCACACGCGTGGAGCTCCTCGGGCAGCAGTCCCGCACTCGCACCGCTAGCCAACAGCATGTGGACCATAGCCTCGTTGCCCACAGCACTCGCAAAGCTCAACGCCGTGTGGCCATTCAACGCAGCGTACTGGAGCAGCTTGAACGCCCGTAGCTTCTGCTTGGCGGCTGTGAGCTGCCGCTCGGCTGCCTCTACCTTGGTCTCCACCACTTGGACTTCCTCCTGGCGGGCTGGCAGTGACCGAGTGGCCACGTTCATCTCGAAGATCGCAGTCGTGAGTCCATCATCGTCCACATTGAGCGACACAGCGAGCCGCCGCTTCTTCTCGCTCAGCGTCTGCCGGACGGTCTTGGCCTTGTACTCGAGCTCGACGCCACGCACCCACGTCGCCAAGATCCCCACGATGTCTCCTCGTATGGCGTCTCGCCGTGGGATCTTTTGGACCATCCTGTAGCCGTCTTCTTGCGGCGTGAACCCGTTCATCGAGAGCCCTTCAAACGCACGAGTCGACGTCGCGAACGCCTGCGTGCGCATACACTCGCGTCGCACTTTGTTCATCACGTCAGGAGTGATCTGCTGGTTACGGAAGCCACGCAGCTTGCTCAGCAGACTACGATCCATGAGCAGAGCCTGCGCCGTCTTCCACCACTCCAAGTCGCTGTACTCACTGGCGTTGCGTCGGCCTCGGGGCATGACGCCACAGAACAAACAGATCGACTTCATGACCACGAGATACTTGGCCGGCGGCGTGTTCGTGTTCAGCAGCTTGGCGATGTCGATGGCCGTGATCTCCCTGATGTGAGACAGCATCTCGGCTTCCAACGCGTTTGAGTCAGCCAGCGAGGCTTCGTGGAAGGTCTCGATCGTCGCGATCTGGCTCTTGCAGGCCTCCACGCGCTCGCGCATTCGCTGCGAGTGCGTCGTTTTCGCCTCCGTGTCGGCGATGCTCTCGTTCAACAGCTTCACGCTCTCATCCAGATCACCTTTAACGTCGTCGAAAGCCTGCTGCTTCTCCTGCACTTGTTGCTCCAACTCAGCTAACGTAGCACCTGCCATGCCGCTCGAATACTTGAGAAGCTGCGCGACGTAGTCGTAGTCACTGCACGCGATCGCCGTGAACAGCGTCCGCTGGTCATTCTCGAGCTCGTCTCGGACACGCAATAGCTTGAGTATTCGCTGAGCGCTCGAGTCCTCACTCGCATCACTCGCAGCAAACGACTCGGCCACACTGAGAACACCGACTCCGTGGCGGTTCACGTGGCTGACACTCGCGCGATTCTCCAGCAGCAGCGCCACCATGTCTGGATCACGAGCCATCGTCGCCTCCATTAACGGAGACCGTCCGCGTGAGGTCTCCTGGTTCACGTCTGCGCCAGCACGAAGCAGCATCTTGGCAATGTTGAGATTCTTCAGCGACGCCGCCAGCGAAAGCGCCGTGAACCCGTTCGCGAATTCCGTATTCACTCCGCTCTGCTCGTCGTCGTGGTCGATACTCTGTAGGAAATACGCGACCAAGTCCTCGTCCTGGGTCTTCAACGCCCACAAAAGCCCGCTTTCCTGGTGAGTCTTGCAGCTCACAAGCCGCCGCTGGGAGATCCACAGACGAATGGGCCGCGCGCAGTGCTTGGAGCCCGCGCCACACTCACACAGCCGCTGGCGGCACCGCTTCCAGTGGGTCTCGCACTGGTACGCAAACAGTTTCTCGCCACATCCGTGGGGACACTGCACCACACGCATGGCACACTGGAGCGACTCGTGGGCGTGCATGTCTGCGAAAGGCACTTGCTCGCCGCAGCGGTTGGTGCAGTCCACGATCCGCTTCTCGCACTCGTCTGCCTCGTGGCTCGCGCTGTCAATCTCCTTGAGCTTCTGGCCGCAGCCGCGTCGGCAGTACACGTCTCGTTGCCTACACAGCAGTCGCTTGTGCTGTGATAGATCTTTCCACACGACCACCTCCTTGCACTGTGGACATGGCAGATTGCGCATGGTACAATCGTACAGAAGATGGTACGCTCGCTCGTTCACACGCAGTGTGTGGCCGCAGCCAGCGTCGCAGCTGCCAAACACACGCAGAGCACACTCTTCGCTGGCGTGCGCCTCCTGCTCACAAAACCACACGAGCTTCTCACACTGCGGACACGGCACGAGCCGCTTGGGGCACTCCTCGGTCTCGTGGACAGCAAACTGTGCGCTTGGGATCTTGGCAGCACAGCCAAAGCGGCATCGTCGAGGTAGTTGTGGGCATTGCTTGGTCAAATGGACAGCCAACGTGCGGTGGGCCATAGCCTCATAGCAATGCTCGCAGTGGGTCTGCCTCAGCTCGCACACGGCGTCTTCGTGCTCACTGAGCTGCAGAAACGGCAGCACAGCCCCACAGCCAAGCCGGCACTTGGCGTTGCGCAGGTTGCAGCGCTTCGAGAGATGCTGCGAAATCGACTGGGACGTCAGCCGTTGGCCGCAGGCAAGAGGACACGGCACGAGCCGCAGGCCGCAGTCGCGGGTTTCGTGGTCTGGGAGGCTGCTGGCGACGATGAGATCGCAGTGGAAGCTGAATGCTGCGGCATTCTGACCGCTCTTGGCAGCCGCGCTCTCGGATTTGTCCATAGGAAGTAGGACGTCGTACTCCCGCTTGGTTAGCTCCATCCACTCACAGCGTCCGTCGCGCTGGAATTCGACCATGTGAAGAGACGTGTCGCCATTGAAGCTGAGCACACGAACAAGCAGCGACCGCTCTTGCTTCTGTGTAACAAGCGCCGACCACTCGTCTTGAAGCTGAGCGTGAAGCTGCTCGAGCCACCCGAGCAGCACTTGTCGCGTTACCCAAGTGTGCCAGAAGTCGGCCTCTCCTTCTTCGTGCGCTTCGTCGATCCCTTCATTATCTTCATGGCTGTCTCCAGTACTTGCTTGATCCTGGCGCTGCTTGAGCTTCTCCAGGAACGCAGTCGCACGGTCGATTCGTTGCTTTAACGCTCGCATCGACAAGCGCGCGTCATCTCCTGCGGCTACGACGTCGCTAGTCAGTCGAGCAGCGCCGACGTCCTTCTCGCAGTCAAACAACCGCAGCGTCTTGCCACAGAGATCCAGTCGGCAGTGCGTGAGTCGCTCGAGGCAGCCGCCGGCATCACTCAGCGTGTGGGCGTCCAACCAATGCGCGGCCATCAGCTCGCCTTCGTTGCACATGTTCGGACACTGCTGTGGCTCGAAACTGCACTGCCAAGCGTAGTGTTCGTCTAGGAAACACGCTAGAAGCTGGCCACTCATACTGCAGCCAGAGTTCTTGCAGTCGACCAGTCGAAACGGACACTCGGCGTCTTCATGGTGGCGTCGGCAGTCTGCAGCGCCGCCAATCCACGTCGTACAGCCGTGGTGGCTCCATTTACACGGGATACGCCGCGTTTCACACAGATTCACGACGTGGAAGTCCATTTCATCAACGACGACGTCCAAGCCACAGCCGCCCGTGCCTGTGCGGCCGCCTGTACACTTGATGAGCCGCTTCACACACTGCATCCGCTTGTGCTTGCCGCTTTGATTGGCTGGGAACGGCGGCGCGCCGCACTTGCGGCTGCATTCCACAAGCCGCAGTACGCACTGCGTCGTCTCGTGGGCGTCTCGCTCATCGTACTTGAGCTGTCCATCGACGCGATCGCAGCCCAGTCGACACTCAACGAGGCGCTTGCGGCAGTGGTCTCGCTCGTGGGCTTCGCGGTCGCGCCACACAAGCAGCGCCTCGCAGCCGTGCTGGCGGTTGGCGCAGGGAACGACCCGCTCCTCGCACGAGACTTGGTCATGAGCGACTCGCTCGTCGTGGGCGATCGACTCGCCACAGCGCTCGCAGTCGATACGGCGTTTGGTGCATTCGTGGAGCTCGTGCGTGGGCAGCAGATCCAGCGGCGCCATGAACTCGCAGCCATCACGCGCATACTTGCACATCGTGGGCAGCGTGAGGCTCATGTGGGTCGCCACGTAGGCTTGGTGGTCCAGCGCCTGGGCCAGGGCGTGCTGCAGCTCACGCTGTACCGCTGCAGCAGACTCGCTCGTTGGCTCGAGCAGCTTCGCGTAGCACTGCGCGTCGCGACCGCTCTTGTCTTGCTCTCGCAGCATCTCCAGAAACACCTCGTGCCATTCCGCCGTGCCTGGTTTGCGTTTACTTCCTGGCGGAGTGCTCACGGGCCGCCCACCCCATCGTGTCGGCCGTCGCTTCGCGCTGTTGTGCAGGCGGATCGCGTTCTCGTTGAAGTGGAACGTCTCTTTGCCACTCGCTCGACGTACGCTGTATTCGTGCATCGCGTGGAGCAAATGGCGCGTCACCACGAGCTGCTGGTTGCTCACAGCGTGCATCAGAGCCGTCTTGCCTTCCCGCGTCTGGTGATGGAGCAAAGCACTCGCCTCACGCAGTAGCAGCAGCACCACACCCTCGTGGCCGCAGCAGCTCGCCCACGACAACGCCGTGTGCTTGAGCCGACTGCTCTCGTGGAGCACGTCCACACCTACAGCAAGAAGCATTCTCACCGCCTCTATGAAGCCGCACGCGGCAGCTTTCGTCAGTGGCGTCCAGCCATCGCGCGTCTCTCGGTTGAGGAAGTAGTCGTCGACGAAGGTCTCTGATGCGCTCTTCCCGTGGTTCGTGATGGACTCATAGTCGAGTAACGCATTGGTGACGTTGAACTCGGACAGATCTGGCGGCGTTTCCTTGACGAAGCGTACGAGTTGGGCCTCTTGCAGCAGTGGGATACGTAGCAGCGTCTCCATTTCCGCCGCGATCGCATCGTGACGACGCAAGAGCTCAACGCACTCGCGAAGGCGGCTGTCGCGGTCTTCAAAGTCCGCGTGCTGCAGCTTCAGCTGGTGTTGATGCACCTGCATCATCGCCACCGCCTCTCTATTGCCCAGACGCTTGGCCCAGTCGAATGCAGCCTGCCCAGCCGCATCGCGAGCGTGGAGATCGGGAAGCAGACCAAGCACACACTCCACCATACAATTATCGAAGACGTCTTCTCGGCCATGGTCGTTTGCGTGCGGCGTTGTCACGCCATCGACGTTGTTGTTCGGTTGAGTAGGAGCCTTGCGTGATGGCTGCTTGGGTGGCTTGTGAAGCTGCTTGGGCTTGGCGTCGTTGTGACTGGCTTCTGCAAACGGTGCCGCGGCTGCGATGGCCTTCATCAGTGGCGTGTATCCGTGGTGGTTGCGGTCATTCACAGAGATCCCGTCGCTAGTCACAACCACACAGTCAGCATACTTGCTATGTAGTCATGTGTGTTGGATGCTCATCAATTCGCACTCACCACTGTGCGATCAAGCGAAACGCGTCCACATTCCGAGCTCCGATGGCCGCCAGCAACGCCGTCTCGCCACCGAAGGTCTCGTATCCTGCTGGCATGTCTCCATTCGTGATCATCCACAAGATCTTCTGGAAGTCGCGCTGCTGTAGCGCTGCCTCGTACGCCGTGCGGGTCTTCTCCGGGGGCGGGCGGCTGCCTGTACATAACGGATCAAGCCTCCGCTTGCGACTGCCACCGCTTTCTCGGAGACCGGACTCCTCTGCATCCTCCGATTCTTGAGCCACGGACGGTCGGTACTTCTTCGTCTTCTTGCGTTGCAGCGTCGCGAGTCGCAGAGGCGACTGCGCCAGCCGATCCATCATAGCCACACGCCACCGTGTGCTTGATCGTCAGCCGTTAAGCTCCGATCTGCATTTTCCGAAGGGATCATTTCGCTATATAAAGCGACGCGAATTTTAGGTCTCTGTTCATGAGGGAGGCACTCGCGGACCAGCGTCTCGTGCCCCAACCGCGACGTCGAGCCCGAGTTCTGAGCAGCCAAGCCACTGCAAAGCACAGCAAGGGTCCCTTCACTGCATGCGAACAGCGCCACCCGGAACTGAGCGCGAGTGTGGTGGTCTCACCTCCATGGACCAACGCCGTTAGTTCGGTGCGCGTCGTTGATTTCTAGGACCGGAAGCATGAAGCGCCGCTCAGCTCCGACGGCCGGCGTGGTGAAAACGAGGCCCATCGAGGTCTTACCGAGGTCGTTCTTCCTGCTGATAGTGCACGAGACGCCACGGATGAGCATCGCAACTCCACACAACGACGCCGTGCCGGTACATCCCTCTCCGAGTGACAGGCTGCCTCCTCCGGCATTCCCTCAGACGCCTGGCATCAAGTTTGTGGAGCTGGAAGAGGCGTTTGTCAATCCATCGCAACGCGAACGACGGCTGGACGTAGCCCACACGATCCGCTTCTGTCGCTTCATGAACGCCATGCGTCGAAAGCACACCCACGCGCCTGTAATGACGGCAAACGGAGACCCTGCCACACAAGTGAGACCGTCTGTGCAGTTCGGAAGACCGCAGCAGATCCACTTCTTCGTGCGCTCGTTCGTCCGCGGAGATGAGGGAGGCGTCGTGCAGTTGCTGATCCGCTGGCGCTTGCTGTGTCTTCATCTATCGCCTGACGACGCCCTCGCTCCGTTCCAGCACTTGCAGTGGCTCTTCCGCACCGACTTCGTCTGCGTCCGGGACTCACTGGCTGGTATTGCCAAGGGCGTCGCGATGGAGGTTTTGTTCCCAAGGCAAGAGCTCGACGGTAGCGACGATTCGACTGCGTCCATGTATGGCTGCAGTGTCGACGACTTCGGGATCATGCGGATCACCAAGCGGTACGTAGTCTTCGCTAGCCCCATCGACCGCGTGGCCACGGACACCCCACGAGCCGTCCAGACAGACTTGGAGCGGCCTCCAACGGGAGCAATAGCCAGCGAAGCAGCTCCTCAGCCAGTGGTTGTACCACCGTCCTGCTTCCCCACGCAAGCTCCAGCCGCTCGAAGATTGTGTGTCGCTCAGCTCGTGTCACTACTAAAAGACCAGCGCGTGGCGATGGTTGTCAAGCTCAACGCTCTGCCTCAATACGACGATCAGCTCATCGTTCGCGGAGGCATCGACCACCTTGACTTGTCCGCACGAAGTGACACGGAGACCATCGACCGCAGCGTGGTCGCACGCTTCCTTGGGTCCTGTGAGAACACGTCTCCACACGGCGTCGTGGCTGTCCATTCATCTTCAGGGCTTGGACGGGCGGCGTTTTGTGTCGGCTGCTACTTGATCAAACACCTTGAGTTCGCAGCGGCCGAGGCCATCGGCTGGATCCGCTTTTGCTGTCCAGGGGCCATTCCGAGCTGGTATGAGACCCTGCTGCATAGCATCGAAGCCACGCTTGCACGCGAGGGAGACGCGTATCGGCGACAAGAAGAGCAGGCCGGCAGCCTTTCCAGTCGAAGGGCCCTGGACGACTTGTCTCTAGCGTCTTCAATGGCGCCGCCTCGGCTATCGTCCGAGATCAGCATCGGCAAGATGTCCCTGGGCCGAGACTCGCTGCTGGGCACGAAAGACAAGTCCTCACGCGACCGAGAGACCGGCTCGAGTAGTGTTGGCAGTCTAGGGCCTGTGAGTCCGGCGCAGATTGTACCCGTGACTCGATCTCCTGGCTCGTACAAGGAGCTGCAGGCGACTCAGCAGCTCATCGCGTTGGATGCGACGCTGGTAAGGCGGCGGCCACTCACACAAGGCGCGGCCGGTCGAAGACGGATCCTCGACCACCACGCCCACCGTGTGAGCGACGCTGGCACGGGGACGGGCACGCGGGACTTTGCCACGATCCACAAGTTCCTCCACCAGTCGACGGGCCCTGGGTCCTCGTCCTCGCGCTCTTCGACAACGTCCGCCTACAGTACGAGCAGCGGCTCCACGCTGCGGCCGCCCGCGACTGCGCCTGATAGAAGCACCACCATCACTAACCTCACGCGCGGCCATAGTAAAACGGAGCTTGCATTCGACTAATATAAAGAACCAGATGCTCACCATCCCATTAGCTCCCTCACAGCCGTTTCTCGAAGCGCGCGAGCCGCTTGGTCGCGTGCTGCTCGATACAGCTCTCCGTGATCGCCAGTACGCGCTCGTGGACCTGCTCGATCGTCTCGCTGGCGTCCAGCACGTGCCACTGGGGGCTCTCGCCGGCCATGATCTCGTAGAAGTTGTGATACACGCGCTGCTGGAACGCCGTGGTCTCGTACCGCTCCGAACCAAAGTCTGCGCGCTTGGACGCCTTGTCCACTGGGATGTCCAGGAAGATGACGGCGTCAGGCTTGGGCAGGCCGATCTCGGGCTGCCAGCACCAGTCGATGGTCATGCCGGGCTTGGCGGCCGAGAACGCCACGCCGCTGTACGAGTATCGGTCCATGACGATGTTGACACCGCTACTGAGCAGCTCTTCCATCTTAGTGGCTGCCTCCCATCGGTTGGCGGAGAACAGGAGATGGATCACGCGGTCGTCCATGTGTTCCGTGGTGGTCAGGTACGAGTTGATGGACTGGCCGATGGCTGTGCTGCGGTCCGGAAAGTGCAGCAGCGAGGCCGCTCGGCCAGTGGACACGAGCTTCTCATGGAGCAGCTTGGTCTGCGTGGTCTTGCCGCAGCGGTCCACGCCCTCGAACAGGACGAAGACGCCGCGACGCGACGCTGCCTCACTCGCCATTCTCAACATGAAGGGGTCTTTGTGGGGCGGAGAGATCCAGGTTTCCCGCCAAAATATATATTAGGTACTCAACGCTAAACTAGGCTTTTGCCTAAATTGAAGTGGCATGGAACATTATATACTATGTGGAAATGCACGCTATGAGGAGACCACTGTTGTGTCGGCGTCTGCGTGAGAGATGGACGCTGCACCCATCGACGCGTGTGTGCGCTGCTTGTAGAAGACGAGGTCCTCGCTGTTGCCCACGGCGCCAAGATCACGCAGCTGGCGCTGTATCATCTTCATCACGTGGGAGCATTCCTAGGTCACCATGAAAATGTAGCCATCACTCCTGCTAATGGCTCATGAAACGCAGGCAACAACATCCAAGAGCCACAAGCGCACCTGAATGTTTTCGATTGTGAACGCCATAGACTCGTTGATGAGATCCACCTTGTTAACCGCGCCTTCCAGTGTCTCAGTCGGGTGCTCCATCGCCATCTTCTTCAGCGCGGCGTTCGATTCCTCTGTGCAGAGTACCAATCACACTGTGCATCAGCCACACGCCCAGGCTGATCACCATAGCCACCAATAAGGCAACTACGACACGACGTACTCAGCACAGCGACCTTCTTGTCGAGCGGCAGCGGCTCCTTCTCCGCCTGGCGGGTGCCGTTCGACCGGAAGACGAACGACGTGGCGCTCGATGACACAGGTACATTACTCGTGAGTGACGCGGCGGTTGCGGCAGTCGCAGTCGCTAGCGTTGCGCCTCTCTGCTTAGCCTCGTTGAGCTTCTTAAGCGCGAAATCGCGGAACGCCGACGTCATTTCCGACGCCATCTTGGGTCTCTTTGTGTGTGAAGAGCTCAAATTCGAAAATGACTCCCTGAAAGGTATCCGACTCCTCATTGGATGAAATTCATCATTAGACCCGTTTTATTGGCTGTAATTAAATGAAGCCCGTTTTTGAGGAGCTCACAAGGGGCAATTCCAATCGTCCACAAACGGCGACTAGCGCTGTGTGTGGGGGCAGCCATGCGCACGCGTATCTGGGAAGACACGGCAGCCATGAACATCGTGAGCGTGCTGGGCTTCATCATGAACGACGACGGCGAGGTCGTCGGTCCAGAGCGCACGCAGGTGCTGTGCAAGCTCATGCCGTCCATCCACACGCCCACGCACCGCGCCATTCTCGCCATGCTCGTCGTCGGGCTCAGCGACGCCGACATGCAGACGTACGTGCATCCAACGGCGGATGTGCCTGTGTGAGTGTGGGTATTGAAAAGCCTCTATTGCAATGGATTGATGGACAGATTCTATGCCGAGAAGGGCGTGAAGGTGCTCAACGAGTGGCTGCTCGACGGGGTGCGCAAGCCCCTGAGCGGCACGGCAAGCTTCCGTGAGAAGCAGCGCGTAGAGCTGTACTCGCAGGTGCGCGCTCTGCTGCGCGTGCTCGACGTGAACGTGCAGACCGACGAGAAGCGCAAGCAGAACGCGTTCCTGAACGACACGCTCGTGAAGCTCGCTGACTTTCTCGATGGCAGCAGCGCAGGTGCGTGAAACCATGCATCTCTACGCAGTTCATTCGATCGTACGCTGATTTGCGGCGTGTGTGTATCACTGTGTGTTCTCTAGAGTTTGCGGCTGAGTGGAGCCGTGTGAATATCTATCGCCGCCATTTCGAAAGCTCGTGTGGCATCCCCACGAGTGTACGCGAGGCGCGGGCAGAAGCCAAGCTCAACGGGTCGCGAGGCAGCGATGTGAAGGCGGCGGCCAAGCAACCGTCCACACAAACGTCTGCTGGTGCGAGTTCATCCTCATCGACTTCTACCAACGCATCGTCCACGACCACGGCGCCGCCCAAGATCTCGCCGTTGTCGGTGCTCAACTACCAGCCCAAGTCGTTCTTGCAGCCCAAAGACCCCAACGCCAAGGACGAGGACATGGAGTTCCTGGCCGGCGACGATGACGAGCTCATGCTGAGCGACGACGGCGTTCTGATCACCAACGTGAGCCAGGTGGCGCTGAGCGCGTCGCTGGACGCGAAGATCCGCAACCACGGCCACAGCATGCAGTACGGCGAGCGAGCGCAGTGCCGAGGGTGTCGCCGCATGACAGCCAAGCGCTGCGAGAAATGCAACTCGTGCGTCAAGTGCGCGCAGAAGGAAACGTGCAGTCCGCTGTCAGTCTCGGGCCCACGACCTTCAGGGCCAGGAGCTCCAGTGCCCACCGGCGGTCTCTCCGTATCAGACCGCAACGTCGCCGTCTTAGGGTCAGCCATGGACCAAGCCATCTACAAGGCGTTCAAGCACGAGGACTTCCACTCGGTCTTCAGCTTGATCAGCAACGGCATGGACGTCAACTTCCAGCGTGTCGAGTCGGACTTCTCGTCGGCGTTGATGGCTGCTGCCCACCATGGCCGAGAAGACGCCACGGACCGACTGCTGTCGCTGGGCGCGAACCCGTGCCTCATGGACTCGAGTGGCGTCGCTGCGTGGATGTTTGCCAAGCGCCGAGGCCACGTGGATCTCGCCGAGAAGCTCAAGAAGGCCTGTGACGAGTGGAAGAGTTGAGTCTGGGGCAGAGGTTTTGGCGTTCGAAGCGATCTATCGGTGCAAACAAATACAGTGAGGTCGTCTTGCCGTTGTTTATCTAGTATATTCGGGTCCCCAGGCAGCCCTCTGTGTCGGGGGCAAATCTTCAGTCAGTGTCAGTAGTGGTGTTTGTTTCTGTAGGTCCGTCTGCATAAGCGCTGTCTTCGTAGGAAGTTCTCTAGAACTTCCAATCGGGATCCACGTCCATGGCCCACACGAACTTCTCTCGCAGCGTCTTGGGGAACACAGCCGAGATCGGGACTTCGTTCTGTAGAAAAGAAAGTCACGCCAGGTCAGCATTGCCACTCAGTGCTTACACAGCGACAGAGAGAGATAGCCAACGTACCCTTTTGCACCACGCGACGGAAATGCGAGGATCCATATAGTTGATCTTGGATGTGCCGAGAGCCACCTGCTTGTTGTCGTTCTTGTCTTGGAGTTTGAGTTCCAAGACCTCGATCTTCTTCTTCCACGCATCGATCTTCTTGCTCACCTGGTCCTCGGATGGCACACGTTGGAACAGGTGTGCCTGTGCCTTCTTCGCGAGCGCATCCTCTTCCTTGACATCTTTCACGTCGTCGCCGTCCTTGAGCCGAATCTGCTTCGTCTTGCCCTTGACAATCAGACTCTTCATTTCCTTCAGTTCCTTCACCTGTTGCTTCAGCTGGTCCAGCTGCGCGTTCATCTTTTCGAGCGTCACGTCGAACGTCTTCGGCACTGTGCGCTGGTGATTACACAGAATCGCGACCTTGCGGTTGGCGTCGTTGTAGGTGACGACCTTGGGTGCCGAGTCCATCGTTCCATTCGGATCGATCAGCGAAGGGAGCTCTTGTTGTAACGTGATCGAGGCGTTGAACGTACGGAAGACCTTGGCCGTGAGCCCGGGCATGAGTGAGCTCAGGTGCTTGTTCAGCTCAGTGGTGGACAGCTCGTTGAAGACTTCTTCGTTCTTGTCCTTCTTCTCGCAAAATTTCTTCAGGTTGGCATACACCTGCTTGCCAATGTCTCCGTACTTCTCGAGCTCGACCGTGTTGTTGTACGGCATCGAATCCTTACCGAGGAACGACAGCGTGAGCTCGCAATTGCGGTCGTTGAACGATAAGTGCTCCTTGCGCAGACTGCAGCAGCCCACCGTGTCGGCCTCGTCTTCGCCCTTTTCGTTCCCCACACGCAACGCCAGAATATCAATCACCCACATCGCCGTCGACCGCTGCCGTGTGAACATGTCCTTGGCCTTGAGTCCCTTCTGGTAATCCTTTCGGATTTTGTCGATCGACTTCTTCAGGCGACGAGCCTTCTCGTACTTCTCCATATCCGACTTGCCCTTGAAACTCGAGCTCGCAGCCAGCCACACGTACTTGATACCACCCATCACATTCTCGTTCCAGTACGCGAGCCACGACACCGTGTCTCGGTGGATCACCTCCTTCCACGCGTGTCCGGGCACGTCACAGATCGGCACACGGTCCGAAATACCCACGTTCACCGTCACGTCGCCGGGCATGACACGCTCCTTGAGGGTTCCTGTCTTTGGGTGTTCTCCTCGTCCTCGGAAGAGCCCTGGCGGTTCGATGCGGAAGTTGCCGACCTTCTCGAGATGGCCGTCGACGATCGCGAAGCCGTTCGTGAACTGCTCGAGCTCCTTGCGCTCCTTCTCGGGCTGCTTCTCCTCCTTCGTCATGTTCTTCTTTTCTTCACGATGCTTCTCGAGATGCGCGGCGATCAACGAGAAGTCGCACTGCTCGAACGTCTTGACCTCGTGGCCCTTGCCCAGTGCCTTCTTGAAGTCGGCAAAGAAGTTCTTGTTGAAGATCTTGGCCGTCTTGGCATTGCCCAGCTGTGGTCCGTCCTTGGGGATCGCGGCGTAGAAACTCGCGAGCTCTTCTTGCACGGGCGTGAGTTTGATCTGCTTGCCTGTGTACAGCAGCGGGATGTCGTGTGGCGTGTACGACGGCGGGAACATCACGCCGTTGTGCTCCAGCGTGCGCCACTGGATGCCCTCGGGCAGCTCCTCGGCCTTCCACCAGCGGTACGCCTTGATCGCCATGTCCAGGCGCTCGCCCTTGGAGTGGACCTTGAGCTTACGCACGACGCCGCCCTCGCGCTTGATGGGCTTCTTCACCTCGTCCTTCACACTGTTCTTACTGCTGCTCTTGCTGGCCTTGGAAGAGCGCTTGTCGGCTGCCGGCGGCGCCTTGCGCTTCACGCCGGCCGTCGTCTTGCTCTCCTTCTTCACGCTCGCCGCCTTTCTGTCTCCACTGCTGCCGTTGCTACTGCGCTTGTCGCTCGCGCGCTTCTTGAGCTTCACGAGCGGCATCGAGTCCGAGTCGGAGTCCGACTCCACGGCCGCCTTCTTGCTCTTGGCGGCTGCGGCCGTCGCTGCGGCTCGCGAGCTGCCATTTCGACTAGAGCTGGACGGCTCAAAGTCATCGTCGGCGGCGGCCTCACGGGCCTTGCGCTTGGACGCAGCGGCGCGCTTCTTCAGCAGCGAGATGGGGATGAGGTCGTCGTCGCTGCTGCTGCTCATCGTGGCTTCCTGGGCGTCTAGATCTGGATCCGTCCACGAACGTAGCCAGAAATTCCGTGATGGCGACCGAACCGACGCAACAACTCCGTGGATATGGCGCACCTGTCTCGCGGAAGCGGCTCAATCGATAGCTCTGCGCTTCGTTTATCTAGTGGAGCTGTCTGTGTGGAGATCCGCGCGGACTGGGGCACACACGCGGCGCGTGGATGCGATGCCCTCTTGGTCGTCGGGGGGAGATCGCTCTTGCCCACCAACACACGGCTACGGGTAAGAGCAATGGGTCGGTCTGCGCAGAGGGTGGGCGCCTGAACTGGATCGTCACGGGCCGGGTTTCCTAAAGAAACGGGTCCGTTCTCTGTCAACAGGTCCAACCCACCCCGCCAAAATTCATGAAACGGGTGGGTTTCCACCCATCTCCCTCTGCTTCAACCAGCAGGCCCGCTATTAAGTACGCATGCGAACTTATGGGAGCGAGGGGAGCTTTCATTCGCGCAGTGATCTGGGCCTGATATCCAGCTTCCGAAACCCTGACCCACGGGTCGAGATGCTTAAGTGGCCCGCTCTATGCACCAGAGTGATGGTCTCATTGGATTGATATGTGGTCCACTAAATCTGCACACCACTTTCTTGTGGCACATGAAGAGGTGTTTGAGCAAATCGTGAGCAGCTCCGATCCACTGCCAGCGGGCAACCTACAAGGCGGCCACGGGCCAGTACAGCATCGATAGACAGACAGACCACCCGACACACAGCATGGCGACCGAGAGCAACGCGCAGCGCATCGCCACGCAGCTCGCCGTTGCGGCGGCCGGCGCCGCGTTGGCCCACTACGTCGGCGCTCGCGGAAAGGCGGCAGCTGCCCAGCGCAAGAACTCCGCCGGCAAGAAGAAGCAGGCGGCGCCTGTGGTGGCGGCCGCGGATGGTGGCAGCGACGATGAGAAGAAGCGCCTGACGTCCGTGGTGGTGCGCGTGCCAGCCACGACGGCCAACATGGGCCCGGGCTTCGACACCATCGGCATGGCGCTCGACATCTGGACTGAGATCTCGGTCGAGATCCTGCCGCACGACGGCCACTCGCCGGCCAAGATCGTGCTCACGAACGAGGGTGAGGGCGCCACGGAGTTGCCCACGGACGATACCAACCTCGTGGTCGTTGGTCTGCAGGCGGCGTACCGCGCCGCTGGCGAGGAGCTGCCGAAGAACCTCAAGATCCACTGCAAGAACCGTATCCCATTCGCGCGTGGCCTCGGCAGCAGCTCGGCTGGAATCGTCGGTGGTATCATCGCCGGTCTCGCGCTTGCCGGTATGCGTTTGCCAGTGCGTGGTCGTGAGGAGCTCCTGCAGCTCGCTTCGGAGATCGAAGGCCACCCCGACAACGTCGCGCCTGCCATCTACGGTGGCCTGCAGCTCGGCATCTTCGCCGACGACCGGTGGTACTCGTCGCGCGTGCAGATCCCAAACGGTCTGCAGTGCGTCGTGTTCATCCCAGACTCGACGGGCCCGACGAGCGTCGCGCGCGCCATTCTCCCTAAGAAGGTGGACCGCAAGGACGCCGTGTTCAACATCGGCCGCGCCGCGATCCTCGTGAACGCGTTCAACTCAGGTAACCTGGACGAGCTGCGCTTTGCCACGCAGGACATGCTGCACCAGCCGCAGCGTGGCGAGGCCCAGTACCCGCACCTGTTCCCGCTTATCAAGGCTGCGCTTGACGCCGGTGCGCACGGCTGCTTCCTCAGCGGCGCCGGGCCGACCGTGCTGGCCATCACGAGCGGCCGCTCGGGCGACATCTTCACGCAGAAGCTGGCCGAGCGCCAGGAGAACCGCGTGGCCGAGGCTATGCGCCAGACCGCGGCGTCGATCGGCGTCACGGGCTCGCTGTTCATCACGAACCCGGAGCACCGCGGCGCGTACATCGCGCGTGCGTTCCCGCGCTTCTCGGACCGCAGCGTCGCACGCTACGAAGGCGACGTGGACGACTTGTAAATAGAGATACAGTACACTCATGGTGGTATGATCGATTGACGGTCTCCGTTGCTGTTTTGATTGATTGCATGCATGGATGGATGTGGCCACCACGAATAATGAATAGTTTACGTGGAGAGAGGATTAATACGTGCTGAAGCGTCGTAGCAGTACGGGCCGCAGCGGGTTGAGCTTGAACGCCTTCTTGCGGTTCGTGATGAGGATGCTCGTGACCATGGCATTCGCATGCATAGCCTCGTTCGTGGACAGCAACACGCCCTGCTGACCCGTCGACACCGAGCCGAGCACACTGCCGTTCTTGAAAGTACGCGCGGTCGCAAGCGCCAGCGTGTGGGTCTCGTTGTTGAGGATGGCTGGGTAGTTGGAGCTCACGCTGAGCACACAGCCCACGACGTTGCTCATGTCGATCACCGGGATACTCGCTCGCAGGGCCTCGCGGAATCCCATGATCACACGCTCACCAACGGTCTCACTGGACACGGACATCATGCGGAGCTTCTCGCCCGTGCGGATCTCGCAGCCCACGACGAGCGTCGCGTCGTCGAGTGCCTGGAAGGGCTGGATCACTTGGAACTTGGACAGTTTGGCCGTTCGCGATTCGTGCCGAGGGCGAGCGAGTGGGTAGTACAACGGCAGCTTGGTCATTTCGAGATCGAAGCGCTCTGGCGCGTTGACAAAGTCGTGGAGCATGCCTCTGCAGCCATCATTAAGTGCTGTGAACGCTGGCTTCTGGTCCATCGTGTGAAGCTCGCGACCGACGGCCTGCGTGATGGTGAAAACCTTTTCCTTGGGCTCGTAGCACGTAAAGCAGGCGTGTGCGACCTCCACACTCGGCGAGCACACAGCGAAGCACAGACCGTGCGTCGTCACCTGCACCTCACCACCTTCCGAGCAGATTTGCGTGGCTGGGTGGCCGCTTCGTGTCGTGGAAACGTAGCTGCCACCGGCGACGATGCTGAACGAGCAGTCCACGACTTCATTGGCCGTCTTCACGACCACTTCTTCAGTGCCTGCACTCAGTGTCATCCAGATGAAGTCTGGACTCTCCTCCGGTTCCATCCCCAGCAGTCGCATACCGAGCTCAAGACACTTCTTCGTCGCGTCACGTGGAGTCTCCGTCTTCAGGTTCGCATTGAGCACCGTGTATGAGCCTTCCGGATCGTAGATGCCCCACAGACCCAGGGCTGGACCGCTGTCGACCGAGCCAGCGTCAGTGAACACACCACCGTTGGACGTGCCGCCCATGAACAGCGTGTCTGGTGCAGCTGCCGCCAGTGCTTTGTACACGAGGTGTCCGTCGTGGAAGTTGGAGTACGAGACGACCATCAGATGCGGCACTGAGCCGCCCAGCTCCGTCACGAGCGACGTGAATGCCATCTTCGCCGCGGCCTCCGTGTCCGACTCAGTCGTGATCACACTAGCGACGCTCACGTCGCTGTGGAATACGTCGGCAGTCATTGTGCCAGTCTTGGGTGGTAGTCGCACGGTCGCTCGCATGTCCAAGTCGTGCGGCCCTGGCTCCGAACGAGGCGGCATCGGCAGGCGAGACGAGAAGCGCATTTGAGAAGACGCCAACGACGGCGCAGGCGAGTACGCCATCTCTGTACTGGAGATTGTCGCACTAGCGGCTCCGGACCCGGTGCCGTCGTCGGGACGCAGGAAGCTTCTCGCCTGGAGAGAGCACGACGTACACAGCCGCGTTTGGTTCTCTTTCTGAGCGGAGCCGGGTTGTACGACCCACTTGCGACTGCACTGGCCGCACACAGGCTCACCGCACGACCGGCAGTGGTGCCGTGGTTTGACCAGGGAGAACAAACTGCGGCAGAGTCCGCAGCGCGTGGCCTTGGAGCCCTTCCACTCACTCTTGGTCAGAAGGCTCACGGGCTGGAAGAGAGTCTTGTAGAGCTGCTCGCGGATGCCGATGAGTCGTGACGTGAAGTTCTGCACGATCCGCTGGCCGATGGCGCTGCTGAACTGCTCCTGAAAGTCGATGAACATCATGAGCGTGACTTCGTAAGTGCCCTTGACAGTCGTGGGCGTGACGATGTAGACGCCCTTGTTGATGACGGCTCGCTTGCACTTGGAGACACTCGTGGGGATGCTCACACGCTCGCTGTTGAGCCGCGTCGCGAGCTCATCGCCCTTGAACGACTCCACAGACCGCACGTACCCGTAGCCTCGCTGGCGTCCATCCGCCATGGTCTCCACGTTCGAGTACTCGACAAAGAAGAAGTCCACGGGCTTGACAAAGCGTCCGGCAAAGCGACTGGCGTGCCACTTGACCTGCAGCCTCGGCAGGTCCTTCGCCGTGGCGTCGCTCGCAGCCGAGCTCTGCGTGCGTGGCGACGCGTTCTCCTTGTCATTCAGCTCCGACGCCGTCTCGGCCCTCGAGTCGCCTCGCTCTTTCGTCGACACCGCGGGCACGTCCATCTTCTTGATCACCGACGCATGGAGTAGTCCAGGAAACACCTTGGACTCGATATCAAAGTAGCTCTTGCTGTCACGCGGCGACAGGTAGTCCATGACAGTCGGCAGACTAGCCTTGACCTCGCACGACACGCGGAAGATCACTTTGTTCGCGTCCTCGTCACTCACGGACGCCGGTCGATACACGTGCACGTCCTGCATGCGCTTGGTCAGCTTCCACGACATTTTGCTCACGAGACTCGACAACTGCATGGCCTCCTGCGCCTTCTCCTCCAGCTTGCAGGCGATACTCGTCACGTTCTTGCGCTTGCCTGTCTTGAGCTTCATGGCGCCCAGCTCGTTCGTGACCGACTCGTACGCTCGCTCGTCGGCATGGAGCCGTCCCTGGTCGTACAACCCGGTCGTGCGGCGGCCCTTGATCGCCGCCGAGAACCGCGCAAATGCCGAGTCCTCGCTGCTGTCGTCCTCTCCATCGCTGTACGTGCTGCCGTCGGCTCTCACAGGCACACCAACCGCCACGTCGCTGTCTGTGATCGAGGTCATGAGGCCCGTCATCGTGCCTGTGCGTCTTCGTGCGCGTGCATCCTCGCTATTGCGCGCAGCATTGAGCGGATTGCGCGCGTCCTGGTAGCTGCCGTCGCCGCTCGTACTCAGCGTGAAGCTCATGTCGAAGGAGCTCGGGCGCATGGGCTCCACGGCGTCGTACGCGTCCTCCACGTCGTCTAGCAGGAACCGGTCCATGGTGTGGCGGGCGGCGATCGATCTACTACTGAGGCTGGCAAGCGCGAGGCACGAGTCAACAGGCAGCGGTCCTTCTGTCCCTCCGTGGCCTGTCTGTTCTGCCGAATGAGCTGCTCGAGTCGAGCCGGTGGCGTGGCTGCAGGCAGGCACTAACTAGGATGGTATGGTCCGCCCTGCTCTTTAATTTCGGTTCGCCGAGCCGTCCGCGGTCGTCTCGTCGGTGGGATGAAGAGATCGACCAGGCAACGCCGGCGCTGGAGCCTTCCGGGGGATTAGTTAGCTAATGACGCGAGGAGCTCAGTACACCAACTCATCATGGTCGTTGGTCGTCAATAGTGCCCCCGAGAGGGATTAATGCTACAACTGGACGATTTGTGGTACGATGTACCACTACAAGTGGTACATTCTGACGAGTTGAGGAGCTGGGAGAAGCCAGTTTCCTGCGACGTGTGCGATGGGATCTGCTTGGGATGGAAAGACAGCAAGCTGAGCCACAAGATACGAACTGGAAGGATAGAGGCGGCATGGGTGCGCGCTCCCAGTCGTCATGAGGAGCTACGCACTGTACAGTACAGCATCGTCCCATTCTCTGCCTTTGTATGGATGCCGGCGTCTTCTACTCAACGAGACAGGAACTGCGACACTGTTGCGGCATCACGAAGGGCTGTCCGTGGCAGGATGGGATGATAGCTGCGAGCCATGGCCGTGTCCCAGTCTCTGCACCGCTGCGTGCGCTGTTAGCGTCGTCTTGCGCTGCTCCTGGATGAGCTACTGTTATGTCTATGTCTACCACTAGACGACAGGCAGAGCCATGCCTCCTCGGGCGATGGGTGTCTGCAACCCACCGGGGATCTATGCACACTGCGCCGCTATCACCGTTTCCGTGATGTCAGTGTGTCGGGTGATGGCATGCCCATGTCGCGCCAGCCAGTGATCGCTGCGTGCGCCAACTCCACATCAACGCTATAATTACACGCCGTCGTCCGAAAAGAGCTACACTGACAAAGGCTGAGCCGCTGGCTCTTCATAGAGAGCTACTACTAGTCCAGCCAAGCTCAAAATGACCATGACGGCGTCGCCAACGCGCAAGGGCCTCGCGCAGACGCTGAGCTACGGCGCGTCGCTGAGCTACGGCGCGTCGCTGGCACAAGTCGCCGTGCAGCTGGACGACGATGGCTGCGGTTTCTGCTAGTACGTTTCCATTTGTCTACCTCAATTTATGTTGCTGCTGCCGTTGTTGTTGCAGTCTCACATCTTGCGAGGGTCGTGCAATCGTCTTGCTCTTGCGACATGGGAGACTGAGATGTGGTGCTGTATGTCTGTCTGTCTGTCTGGCGGTCGTGTCAACAGCTACGAATCGGGGCGCCTGGCTGCTTGTGTCACCAAGATCAACGACTACCAGCGCAGCTTCCAGTTCTATGAAGACAATGCCGCCAAGACGCTGCTCGCTACAATCGACGAGCACGCCGTACGTACGCTTGAAGTTACCCTTCAACGACTTCTGTAGGTCTAATGCTTGTCAATGAAAGGTGGGATCGGCAGGAAAACCCAAGGGCAAGAAGCTGCTGCTGACCAAGGATGGCGGCATCATCATGGATACCACCAACCAGATTACCAAGGTCTCACTTACCCTTCTGTATCCGTGGCTGTCTTCCAGTAACTGAACTTTTGCTGTTGATCGTAACGTAGAGTTGGCGGTGGGACTCCAAGGCCCAGAAGGCAGGAACACCGCCGCAGGAGCCCGTGGCGATCCCGCTCAACGACGCGCTCCTCTTCACGTACAAGGACCGCCACACGATCTCCGTCAAGTTTGCGCCGTCCCCTGGCATCGTCGTTGTCTTCGAGTGTGGGGAACGCCTGCGGCGTATGGACACGTACCTAGACCACGCCCATCGAGCCACTCATGGTGCACAGCGAGGCAAGCTACTAATTGACCAGGAAGTTCCCACGCTGCAGCAGCGGCAGAAACGGATCGAACTCGAGTCGATCGAAAAGCGAAGCAAGCAGCGACCACGCAGCCAGGACCTGGGGCACGACGAGATCAAGACGATCGTCGCCAAGCTCGAGACCAAGTTTGACACGTACGAACACTGCAAGGTCACGCCGGCGGCGGATGGCAACTGGAAAGAATGCGCGAGACTGCAAAGTCTGCAAGAGATCCCCATGCTTCCCAAGATGGGAACGGAAGTCGGTAGTGAACCCACGCTGTTTGGGTCTCCTGTCCAGCCCCACGACGCAACCACAGCACTGCAACGACTGAAGAACGCTGAAAATGGCAAGTGGCTCGGGTCCGTGGAGCTCCACGACCGTATTCTAGACGAGAACCCGAGTCTCGCTCGCAAGGGCGCCCTCTCCATCGCCAGTGGACGCTACACAAGAGAGCTGCCTGTCGCCGGCTACGTGAATGGCCGCAAGCCAGCCACTTCAGCGCACTTGTCGCTCGTGTCGGCTGCCAAGCTCGATCGATTCCTCAAGGAAACGTGCGCCAAGGACGAGATCGTGTGCGTCACGTGTCTGCGGACGGATGACTCACAGTCGTGCACGATGGAGATGCTGCTCGAGCAGATCCAGGCGCGGTTGAACGTGTTTGCTGGTGATCCGCAGATGTCGCAAACCGCAGCTATCGGGTACGTCGTCCTCAAAATTATATGAGTGTTCACCTCATCTTTGCTAATGTATCAAGGCTTTGCAGAGCGAAAACTCGACTCGTGAAGTGCGATTTGGCGGAGAGTTCCGAGCTCGCAGACCGCTACCAGATCCACGCAACGCCGACGTTTTTGATCTTTTACAACTCGCGACTTGTCCACGTGTCGAGTCTCGGGGGCGTCTCGCGACGGGTGTTTCCGGCCACCACGAACGCGCATTTGTCCAACCAGGTTGACGCATTGCCGCGCGTTTTACTGGTTGAAAAGACCGTGAAACACCAAGTCGCGGTCGAAAAGATCCTGCGGAAAGAGACCTTCCAGTGGGATTTGGCCCTCAGTGGCGAGCAGGCCGTCGCGTTCTTTACGCGCTTGCCGCGAGCAACAAGCGGCCACGGACCGTCGTCTTCTCCCAGCATCACACTCGCTAGCACCGCGGCAGCATCCCATTCGTCTGGGTATGGACTCGTGTTGGTCTCCGATACGGTACGCTTTTGTGCAGAGAAACGAACTGCTTAGCGAAGTACTGACGAGTTGTCTTGCCCTGCAGCTGGGCGATACGGAGCTACGCGCGATCGACCGAATGGTCCGCTCCAAGGACAAGTCGAAGGGCTCAGCGAATTCACAATCTCTTGTGTGTGCAGTGGTCTCCTCACCACTTTGTGAGGTCCAATTTGCAACCTCGATGTGTCTCGACTGCCGCAAAGCCCACGGACGACGGATCAGCGCCGAATCAACGGCCAAGAAGGCCGACACGCCTCTCGCGTGTCCACACTGTGGCATCGTTTCAGCCTCAACGACTTCTGCGATGGTATCCCCCGTGCTCAAGGAGATTGCCCACGTCGTGGTGTACAAACACGTCAAGGCAGCGACTTTGCATCGCCTAGCGGAGGCGTGGGTCCACCGTTCGCGGCCTGGATCGTCCCCGCCGTCCACGCTCTCCACACCGATCAAACCAACTACAGAAGAGAGCCACACAGGTCTCACTGTGGACTCGTTCTTCAAGGAGATGGAGAAGTATCACGCGACGGCCAAGCGAGGTATCTTTCTGCCCGACAGCAAGGCTCCAGAGATGGCACTGTGCGTCCGTGACGTTGTGCTGCCCGCGACCACGGCAGCCCTGGGCTCTGATAGCCACCGTACCACCACAGGCGCGACGAACATCGTCGTGAATCAAATACGATCGTCGTCAGCTTGATTCATAATCCAAACATCAAATGCAGATCAAACGCATTCGGCGTGTAGTTAGCTACCAGTTTTTCCTGTCTATTGTCTATTGTCTATTGTGCATGCCTTATCACCGCTCGATCTCGTCGTCGATGGCCGTCGAGATCGACGTCTCGACCACTGCACTACTCTCCGTCTCGCAGCTCTGTTCGCTTATCGAACTCTCCTCCTGCGCGTCGTCTTCCTCCCGCAGCGACGCCATCGCCGACACTCGTCGAGTGGCATTCACTTTCCCCACTCCCCCCACTTCCATCGGTGAAGACGAATCGGGCAGCGGTGGCGTGAGTCCCTTCTCCACGCTCTCAGCACGGCGCTTCCACATCGCATTGTTTGCTCGAATCTGCTCCAAAATGCCGTCAAACTGCATGGGCAGCACGTCACGGGCAGCCGTGTACAGCGGAAGCACGACAAACTCCAAGAACCCGACTTGGCTCTTGTCAAACTTGGCGTTTTCGCGGTCACAGAGGGGAGAAATGGGCATTTGGAACTGCCTCTCGATGTCGCCCTGGCGGAAAAACTCTTCCGTCACGAGCTTGGACCACGCGAAGTGGTACTCAAACGACTTGGTCGCGTGGCCCAAGTCCGCCATCATGATCAGCGTCTGGAAGACGAGATCGTCCACGGCTGTGAGTGAGCCGGAAGGCGCCGCGTTCGCTGACGAGCTGGTCATCGTAGAGGACTCAAGGTGCAGATCCGAGGTCGACGAATGGCTCTGCATGGCCACGTAGCGCTTGCTCTTGAGCTTGTTGACGTGCTTGAGGTGGCCGGAGAGATCTGTGGCCAGCACCATGGTGATGATGAGTTTGCGGCTGTGGCGGCGCTGCTCCTTCGAGAGCCCTTCGAACACGTCGCATCCTTCCTTTGTACAGGCCTGGAAGGCTTCGGCCAGGTGCATGCGCTCGAGCACCGAGTCGTCCGAATACTTGATCGCCAGTGGGGAGCTCGTATTGGTTAGGTACGCATTACTCAGTCCCGGGTGGTTGGCATCGTGGACGGCGCCGGCGATGAGCGCTGAGAGCACCTGCAAGGGAGACACGGGAACTTGCAGTCGCTTCAGGAAGAAGTTGATATCCCACACAACGAACGCGCCATGGCTGCAGCAGAAGAGTCAAGACAGGTCAGTTAGTGGAGACCTTCGCACGTCGAGAGAGACCATGAAGGACTTACGTGGCGTTATGGTACGGGTTCTTGGCTTGGTATCGCGACTCGATCTCCATGGCGAACTCGGCCGTGGCTTCCAGTCGAATGGGCAGCGCCACAAACAGGTCGTGAGCCTCCATAGTCGTGAGGAGCACGGACGTGAGCGGGTACAGACACGCCGTGGCAAAGTCCAGCAGATCCACACCGCTGTCGCCTGCGGCCGCACGTGCAAGAAGCCGTTTCGAAGACCATTTGTGTGTGTGGCGCGGTGGTTTGACGGCCGCTGACGGACCAGAAGCTCCGTTGTCCTCTGAAGCTTGCACTGCTGAGACCGTGAGGTAGTTGTCAACCTGCTTGAGCACGGACTGGCGAAGCCCTGAGGTCGTCCGTCGCAGAGGCTTGACGACCGTGCGTGCGACGGGAGTTGGTGGTAGAGTTGGTGAGCCGAAGCCCACGTCCACGCTCTTTCGACGGCGCCACTGCTGACGCTGCTCGTCAATCAGGTGGAGCCATTCCTCGCTGCCTTCATGGGACCCAGTGCCTCGGCTCCCGCCTGGGGAGTACCGGCGGCTGTTCTTGCTTCTCATGAAGTGGAATTGCTGCTGCTGCTGCGAGCCGCGAAACAAGTCGTTGTCGGAGGTGAGCGTCTGCATGACGTACTCGAGCTCACGCGTCATCTCGTCTTGGCCTGTGAGCTGCAGCTTGAGCTGATGGAGCACCTTGAGCACGTTTTCCATCCACGACTCGCCTAGCATGACCGTCGAAGGGCTCAGTGCACCTGACTGCTCGCTCAAGCCGTCGTACCCCGTGGAGCCAGACGATTCGATGCCGCTGATACCGATGGCGTCCACGTGAGAGCTTAGCTGCTGCTGCATGAAGGTGTTTTGCTGCGCGAGCTTGATGTTTTCCAGTAGTAAGTGACGCACCCGTAGGAATTTAGCTCGAAGACTTTCCTCCGTGCGATACACGCCGCGTCCGAGGCTCCACAGCGTGAACACAAACAGCACGACGATGTGCCAGTGGTCGCGGATGTACACACCACTGCTCGTGGCGAGCCAGCCAGTCAAAGCTGCAATGACAAGCGCAGACAGCGCGCAGAAGACGAGGAACTGGATGTTCCACAGCGTCGCGATGGAGCTGAGCAGCATGAGCAGGAACAACATCAGTTGCGTGAGCTGCTGCGACCTCTCCTGCACTGGCTGGTGCATGGCTGGCTGCGCTACGACAATGAGGATGACGCATACAGCCAGCACAAACAGCATGGCCTGGAAGCGGCCATGCATCGTCAATGCGTGGCGTGTGCGCCAGTGGAGACCACCCCAAGCCACAGCAACTGCCACGTTGGTCCCCAGTGAAGCCGCCAGAGTTGACCATCGGCGCTCGGTTTGATCCTCGTCGGAAGCCTTTAGAATCTGGTAGATCACACCGCCATGCATAATGAGCAGAGCTCCGATGGTGGCGGCGCAGGCCCTTCGACTCGCGAACAACGAGATCTCTTCGTGGTACATCTGGAACCGCCGCTCCATGACGTCGTTGGTGAAGCGCAGCGACCAACGCTGCGTCGTGGTCTCCTCTTGCTCGAGCAGGTCGAGCTCGAGCCACACGTCGCGAGCCGACGCCGTCGAAAGCATTTGCTCCTTGCGCTTGAGTGGAGTTCGCGAAGCCGTCGGCCGCATTGCTCGGGACATGGCTGCTGTCGGACGAAGAGAGGAGAAGTGGGTCCGTCGGCCATGCGTGAGAGAGGGGAAGAGAAGCGTGTCGGCTAAGACGCTGCTGAGTTGGAAGGAGGCGACACAAGGTGAGAAGATAAGCTTAGGCCTCTGCTGGTCGGCAGCGCGTGCGACTGATGCACTGGCCGCACTGGCCACACGCCGTCGCAGGAGACGCGCCAAGCTCCTCGCTTTGAGGAGCTCAACTGAGACCTTGATACGAGATGAGATAGGGAGCCGAAATGGCTACACTGGCCCAAGGCCCGGCGCCGTCCAGAGCAAGAGCGCCCTCACACGCAGCATTGGCAGATAGGCCGAACAGTTTACGGTACTCTACAATGTACGCCTTGTGGTCAGAGGCTCAGGACCTCTTGCCTGCGGCAGTCGCCTTCCCAGCTTCGCCTGAACGTTCCGGCCACGGTATTCACGCAGAAAATAGCGCACTTCCTCGTGAGTCTTCGTCGCTCTCTCTCGCTGGTCTCCGTGGCCCAAAATACACGACGGAAGCGCTCCAAACCTGTCGCGTCTCATGCGAAAGCCAGCCACGTTCCGCCGGTCGCATCTTATTCTCAGCGCGATTTACGGCAAAGGCGTCAATCTCCGCCCAGCCCTCGACTCACTCACTTGCCCTCTGTCCCTCTGTCGCATGCTTCTTTCCACTGGCATCACTCCACGTCACGTTGGACTGACGACGCCCACACTACCGGTACTCGAGCCAGCCAACTCCAAACGCAACCAGCCCATGCGTACAGTACAATACAATGAATTCTCCTGCCGAGTGTGGCGGGGTGGCTTTTATCTGATTTTGAGTGTGGACGAACTACAGTAGCTTGAGGTTGAAGTTGGCGAGATCGTCCAGATCGTCCAGCTCTTCTTGGCCTTGTGCCTTGTTGTTGGTTGTGTGGATGCTGTTGTTGTCGTCTTCCGCGACAATGGAGCTCCTGCGGCTGCTGCTGGTCGTGTCGAGCTTGAAATCCGTGGGCAGCAGTAGCGTCACGTCCTCGGACGCCGATCTCACAGGCCGATGCACGCGGCTGGGTGGCAAGAGCGGACTCGCTCGCACAAAGCTACTGCTGAGTGCAGAGCCCGTGTCGCTCGTGCCACTGTCCAGACGGCCTCGGCCCGTGCCTGCACTGGTCGTGCTCAGACGGTGAAAGCTACCCGTGAGCGAGAGTGTGTCAATGTCCGTGAGCAGCACGATGCCCTGCGTGCGTGGAGCCGAGCTGGACAGCGTCGCAGACTCGCTCCGCTGCTTGAATTGGCGTCGAGGCGTCACGCGTGGTGGTAGATCCGATTCGGACTCGCGCCACGCCGACGTGATCATGTTGTCTTCTGTTGACGCGCGCACGCGAAGATTCCGCTTGATCGGTATGCCGTTTGCTGCCCGCGTGGACGAGCTTTCCCCCGCCGCCTGCTGATTGTCGTCAGAGTCGTCGAGATCGTCCACTGAGTCGATCACCTTGACCTCTTCGTCTTCCTCTTCGTCGTCGCGGCCGCTCTCGGACAGCGTTTCGGACAACGCGTCGGCCTCGTCACCGTGTTCACTGGACAACGCAGTGATGGAGCGCTGCGAGTTAAACGTGCTGCTAGTGAAATGCCTGCGCAGGCTCACGCTCACGCGCGCACTCGCGCTGTCGACGCCGAACTGGCTGCACAGAATGCACTCTTTGGTGGCGCGGCGGCTATTGAGGTCGTGGGTGCTGGCCTGGCGCTGACTGCTGAGCTGTAGCATGCTGCCTTTCTCCTGCTTGGTGCAGCACCGTGAACACACCACGAGGTTGCACGCGTGGCACACGTTGCGCTTCTTCAGCAGCGAGAAGCCCGCGGAACACACACCGCAGTACGCTGGCTGGCTACCACCGCGTCGTCCCAGTGAGCGGCTGAAGACCGACACGGATGAGGGCGCCACGACGCCCGAACTAGCCATGTGGTCACGCCACTGATTTGACAGCACTTGCCGCAGACTCTGGAGCATGCCCGCACACGACTCGCGGAATTCATGGCGCATCGACTTGCTGTGCTTCTCGTCGTTCTGGTTGCTGCCGCCAGTTTGCTGGGCGCGTGCACTCTCCGTGATGTACACAGAGCACGTGAGCACGACCTTGCAAATGTGCTTCTCGCTGGTCTCCGACACTTCAAACAGAAAGTCCTGCAAGTACAGACGCTCGCACGTCTCGCCGTACTTGCTCAGCTTGGTCTGGACGTCCTCCATGTCGAAGAGCCGGTGGTCCATGGACCTGCGATACACGAATGCGCGGCGCAGCGGCGAGCCGTCCGACGCCATGGTGTCCTGGCTCGCCAGTCGAGCGCGCTTGCCGGCGAGCGAGCCCAATGGCTCTGTCTCAGGCGTCTCGGTGGCGTCGTCGTCCGTCGCGAGAAAGGCGGCGTACTCGTTGAAGCAGCACTCGACGGGCGGTGTGTGCTTACTGAACTTGGTGGCTGTGTAGCGTTGGTTCCAGCGTGGGAACGGCGCCGCGCCGTCCAGTCGTCGCGTCGCGAACAGCGAGTTGACCAGCAGCCCCTTCTGGATGTTAAGCGCGACCCAGTACGACTCTCGCTCGTCCTCACTCGACAGCATCTCCATGACCGTGTCGATGGACCCGGGCACGCGCGTGACGCCGCGGAAGTCGCAGCGCTCGTGCTGCAGTGGCGTCTCGGCCACGAGCGTCGCCACTTTGAAGAGCCGCACGTCCGTGAGCTTGGACCGCAGCGAGATGTACGCCGAGTGCGGGTCCTCGCTCAGCACACGCGTGAGCATGCGCGTCGCGTGGCCGCGCACGTAGTCCAGCGCGGTCGTGGACTCGCTGGTCTCGCCGCCCCACAGCGACTGCATCACGATCTCGTCGCTCACGCCGCCGTGGGACCCAGCGTCTCCGATATCGTCGTCCTCCACTGGCTGGCGATGCTCGGACGCGCGCGCCTCGGCCTTGGCCTGCGACACGGGCGTGGACGCCGCCGTGGACACGACGCTCGACACGCGAGTCGCCATTCTTCTCCAGTGCTGTACTCGTGCGGACCGAGTGAGCTGCTGGCAGGGGAGTCGTGTTTGGTGAGAGCTCCTGGAGATGGAGAGCTCGGATTGCGGCCGGGGGAGGCTGTAGGTAGGTGGGAAGGTGGTCTCGTTAGTAGGAAAGGCAGGCGCGTGGGGGCATCTCCCGCAGACTCCCGTCCTGCGTGCTGTCCAGCGAAGGTTCTAGTCTACTCAGCCTGAGCCCACGGCGGTTGGGCAGGCAGCTGCGTCACGAGCATGAGAACGCAGACTCCGCCGGCCATCCGGTGAGTTGGCTGATCCAGTGGGGAAGGGCAAAGTGTGTGGACGTCCTATTGGACATCATGTGGACACATGTTCTCAAAAATCTATGAGATGTATTTGTCCAAATGGATTTTGAAAATAGTCCATATCGATGTATCAGGGAACCACGACTCTGAGACTTTATACACGACGGTGCCGAAGGTGAGGACGAAGCGCCGCGCTCATTCGAGAAAATGGCCGATCGAATTATGGACGTTGATACCGGAGGATTTGATGCCGCACTCGGCCTCATCCATTAGAGTAATTGAACCTCTTGGGCCAAATGTGCTCAACTTGTAACCGGGTGTAAACCCACACGCCGCAGCCGCATCCTCCGTGACTCCCTGACGTGGCCCACCATGCCACTTCGAGACAGGCGCATGCCCTTCGAATCGAAGCGGGAAAGCCAAGGATCGCCGACTGCATTCCTCCTCATTCCCACCGGCTCAGCATTATACTTCGAAGTACTGGTAATAGGCTAGTGGACGCCAACACTTCACAAAAGGCTCCATCGGAATGGATTAGCGAGTCTGCACTTGCTGGTTGAACCCACAATCCGGTGACGCACAGCGCGTGGGCAGGGCAAGATACCTCCATAAACGAATGTTTTCCCACAACCCACCATGTGGACCTGTCCAGCTGTTGCTCATCGAAACTGATATCGTCAGAAACGTGATTGTTGGATATTCTCAGAATATTCTCAGATCTTTCACCCGCGTGTACCCATCCAGCCTCGCCAACTGCAACCAAGTCAGACTCATACGTGCTCTGGGTTCTGGCGTCCTTCCGTCTTCTTCTGGTCCTCGCGTGGCGAGTGCAATTGCCGGCCGTAGAGAAGCTGCATCAGTTGCGTGTTCTGGCGCTGCGGGTGCTGGAACAGCGTGGCGAACGCAGCCGCCACGAGCACGAATTGCCATGACTGGCGCGCCTGGTCGCTGAGCTGCAGCTTGCGAGACGTCCACGTGCCACTCGTGCACAGCACGTACAGTGCCACCGTCTTTATGGCACCGGCACGTCGCCGCTCATTCTCGAAGAACAGGCAGAGCGTCGTGAGGATGCCGCTGCAGTAGGTCGCGATCTCGTGGTTCTGGATAGGAAGGTAGCACGAACCCACGACACCCAGCTGCGAGCTCAGCTTGAGCGAGACGCACGTGCGAACAAACTGCAATGCCGTTTGCACTAGCGGTGGTCGAGGGCCTTTTATCCAGCGCTTCCACTTGAACAGGCCGGCCGTGACCACGAAGATCGGCAGGTAGAGACGCATGAGCTGAGGCAAGCCACCCATAAAGTCGTGGATGTGGTACTGAGTGCACGAGTCCTGGTCCGGGTGCCATACACCGCAGCGAGAGACCATCGTGCCGGACGGGAACTGCTCGCGCATCGCCTGTGTGATGGCCTTTGGTCGAAGAGTGAAGCGGTCAAGTGTGCTGAGCTGTGAGGGCGAGTACAGATCCGGACGGTAGATCCACGTGTAAACGAGCTGCGTGTACATCGCCGCCCCCACGATAAACTCTGTGCCGTACAAGCAACCCCACACAATCAGAATCTTCATCGATGCCTCCAGATATACGCGGCACGGCAGTTTCTTACCGATGTGTTTGACGTCCTTCAGGAACGGCAGTCGCTGCCCCACTTCGATCGCTGCCTCAGCGCAGGCGATAGACACGACGACGCCGCGGCGCTTCGCGTCCAGGACAGCCAGCGCGGCTGCAGCGGCAATAGCGGCAGCGCGAGGAGAGCTAGCAGTCCCTTCCTCCTGCTTCTTGCCACGCTCACTGTCTTCAAGCAAACGGAAGACACCTACATCACATAATATGTTGATGAACAGTGAGTTCTCAGCGACCACTTCCCTTCTCTCTCTTCAACAAAACCGCACCGACGAACGTAGCGAGCGCGAGCGCCACGGACCCTGGCCGCTGTAACTGCCGCGCCAGCAGCGTCTGCAGTAGCGCCGCCGAACCGCCCGTAACCAGCGCGCCCTTGAGCGCATGCTCCAGCACGCGGACGGAGACCATCGTCTCTCGCGAATCACGAAATCGAGCTCGGGATTCGAGTGGGCCAATTGAAGCTGGTGACTTTGGTTTCTATCGCTTCTATCGTTTCTGTACGAGGGACAAAATGGAAGCTCTTCAACAAAGATGCGTATGTGAGTCAACTCATCCTGTCTGTGAAACGCATTGAAATCCAACCTTGAAACTACACCTCCTTACTTGCGCTCGACGGCCTGGACTGCCTGGACTGCCTGGTCGTCCTCAGGTTTGTTGGCCTCGACGAGAGGATCAATGACCTTCTTCCAGTCGTCAAAGCTCCATTCCGAGTCGGCGTCGAAGGGCACGCCATTGAGCGTGTACATGGGCGTTCCGGAGACACTGCGGGAGCACGTGTACTTCCACGACTCGCGGCTGCGGCTGTCGGCGTCCGTCCCTCCGTACCCCGTCATCCCTTTCTCCCAGTCCACACGCTTAAGTGCTGGGAAGGTCTCCTTCGCCAACTTGTACAAGTTCTCCGTGACCTCGACCGCCGAGAGGTCTTTGGTCTGCTTGTTCCAGTAGCTACAGATCAGTGAGACCGTATTAGAAACCCCAAGCAACGGCACAAATAGAGAGCCGCTCGCACGTACAGCTCTTGGTTGTTGTACAGCGTCTCGAGCCACACGGGGAAGTGGTCCTCCCCCAGCGCCGACGTGATCGTGAACGTGCTCTCGGCTGCGGTGAAAGCGTACTGGTGGTACGGCAGTGGGAACAGCACGAACTTCAGACGGAACTCGCTCGGTTCGTAGTGGCTCGCCAGCTTCTTCAACCCTGGAAACGCTGACGCACTCGCTGGACACATCTTCACATCACAAAGCCTCATGAGGATCTCGAGCGTCGGGAGTCCGTCTCAGTCTCATGGGAATTACGCACCAAATCGATGTAGGTCTCGAGCTGGACACCGGCTGATGCTGTGCCGTCGCCATAAGTGAAACCAGGGGGCTTGCCTGGGATGGGGAGCTGCGCATGCACGGCGGCCGCTACGCTCACGATCGTCACCAACACGGACCTCCACATCACGGGAGCTGCTCGAATCTGTCTACGGCTCATATCTTTCGAATTGAAGTCACTGTGGCTTTTGATTGGTCATATTTATGATCATTAAGAATTATGATTGGCTGTATTGCTTCCAATTCAGTCCAATAGAAATGATGTATGCGGCCTCGTAGATATATTTCCTCCAATCATCGTCGTCTATAGTTTCTACTACTTGAAGCCTTTTGTGCTGTGTTCATTGCTGTTCGTGAGATCCAACGAAGATGTGGCTGCGATCTCTGCTCGTGACGACCGCGGCGCTGCTCCTACCTGCGTATGCGCAGCTCCCCATCCCAGGCAAGCCCCCTGGTTTCACTTATGGCCAGGGCACGGCCGCTGCCGGCGTGCAGCTCGAGACCTATATCGATCTGGTACGCTTCGCGAAGAGCTAAGTTCCCTTAGATGACGATTCGCTGACCGTCTCTCGTGTGTAGCTGTGTCCTGACAGTAAGGCCGCCTTCCCAGGCTTGAAGAAGCTAGTGGAGCACTACAAGCCGGAGGAGTTCCGTCTCAGCTTCGTGCTCTTCCCACTTCCGTACCACCAGCACGCCTTCGCTTCGGCGGAGGCCACCTTCACCATCACCGGCGCGCTGGGAGACGACCACTTTGCACCATGGCTCGAGACCATGTACGCCAACCAGGACATGTACGTAGCAATGGGTGAATGGCTCGGTAGATATGGGTGTTGGCTGGTTTACTGACGAGACTGCTTCGAGTTGTGTAGCTTCTGGAACAAGGCGACGAAGGACCTGACCCCCATCCAGGTCTCGGACAAGTTCTTCGGTCTCGCGAAGCAGACCTTCCCAGCGCTCGCGCAGGAACAGTGGGACCGTGGCATGACTGGGTACGGAGGCACCTTCGCTGATGATGCTTCGCGCGTTGCGTGGAAGTACTCGTGCTCGCGCGGCAAGACCGGCACTCCGCTCTACAACCTGAACGGGGTTCCGTTTGAGGCCGAGTCGACCTGGACCTTTGATGACTGGGTGAAGGTCATCGATCCTCTCGTGAAGGCGAACGCCCCACAAGTGGCTGAAGTGACTCTGCTCAAGGACTCGATGATCAAGCTCAGCGGCGTGCCTCGCATCCCGGATCGCCAGGTCGTCCACTTCGCCAAGGGCAGTGACGCAGCCTCGCTCGCCAGTGTTTGCGCTGGTGTCTCCGGTGGCCACCGCCCATGCGAGTACCTGCCTCGCCGTGCGATGTGCTGCCAGTTCGACGAAGCGTGTGTGCTGCGTGCTGGCTGCATCAAGCTCTAGGAACAACTAACTCATTGTCAAATTTTGCGTGGGTGCACTTTCTCGTTTTATCTTTAGTGACATTTGACCTGGTCACTCAATTGAAACGGTTTGTTCAACAACGATTGAGCTGCCCGCGTCGCACGTGACACCGGCAGTTCCTGAATAGCTTTCTCGCTCGCAATGGACTCTATTGCCCACGCGGCTCGTGGCGCCGCCGTCGCTGGTGGTGGCCTCACGCTTGTCCAGTCGCTGCTGGCTCAGCGGCTCCTGCGTCCGAGTGGCTTCGCACTGTCCGTCGGCGGCTTCGTGGGTGAGTTGGACTCACAAACTGAACTTTGTGTCTCTTGGGCCGACGGTCGCACTTACGACGAGATGAGTTCTGTTGATGGACAACCACAGGCACATTCCGACTGATTGAGTCGCTTGGCCGCAAGCTAGAAGACGATGCAGCAGCAGTGTCGCTACCAGCAGTGGGCAAGCCCCAGCGGTCGCGTGTGCCTAGTGTCGCGGCGGGTCTCGCGGCGATTGTGGCGGTGTACTTTCTAGAGGCTAGGCGCAAGGGACTGCTCATCTCGTACGCCGCTTTGGAAGCTGCGCTGCTTCTCGTGAAGGAGTACACGACGCTTGCAGAGATCAAGCACATCGGTACGCTGGGCTAGCGAGTGGGGCTACTGTGTCCACTTTCTAACTAGAATGGTGGTGGATTTGATGCAGAGATTCCGATGGGGGTGCTCGCCACTCACCGGATCATTTACACGTGGTTCTACGGCGCTGGGCAACTCACCAAGAGCCAATTGGCGACGCTGGACGGCCTGACGCGTGTGCCCAAGGACGTGCTGAGTCGTGCGCGTGCTGAGCTGCCTGTGTGTCCGGACGTCTCTCGCTGCGATATCTTCCACCACGGAAGGACCTGCAACCAGTTTCTCACCGACTTTTTCAAGACCCACATCAAGGAGGCGATGAAGCTATACATCCCCATCTACTTTTTCTCGGCTGTGCTCACCAAGTACGACAAATGGATCTGGGGCCCTCGCCCCAGTGTCACGGGCCTTGTCGCACAGTACGTGCGCACGTGTGGCTGCTTAGCCATGAGCTTCGTCATCCCCATCGGAGCCTCGTGTCTATTGCCTATCAAACACCACCGAACGACCGTCGTACTTGCGGGTATGCTATCCGCGTTGGCGCTAGCGATCGAGCACGAGAAACGACGCATTACGGTGATCAAGAGCATCGCGTTGTACCCTATCGCTGCAACGGCCTCGCAGATCGGCATGTCGCTGGAGCTATCGAAGCGCAGCATCTCACTTTGGCAGTACTTCATCTTCTCCGTATCGATGGCTGTGCTCTTCAAGCGCCCTGAGAAGCAGAATGCAAGGGTTATGCGGCTTCTGTTCGGTCACAAGGTCGTTCGCTCGTCACCCATTCGTAAGAAGAGTGAGAAGCGAGTGGCTGACGGCGAAGAGAAAGCCAGCCACGTCTAGCGGCTTTTGTACAAGACACGACCCTCCTTGAACGACGAGTTCCATGCATTCCTATTATGAATCTAGTTGCGAGACCGAATAGACACTTCTTTCAACTCGTCGTCGCTGTCAGCCTCGTCGTCTTCGTCCTTGTCGGCGCTTCCCGCCTTGCTATCCGACGTCGGCTCGTCGTCGTCATCGCTCTCCTGCTCGATCACTGAGTGCTCTGAGTTGTGGGCTTTTCGGCGGCTTCGGCGACACATGACCGTCACACAAAACACCAAGATGCTCCCGACTACTGTGACGACGATTCCCACCCAAAGCCACGTGAGGTTGACTGAGTTGGTCTTGGCGAAGCTTGTTGTCACCGCCGAGCACTGAAGTGTTTCAAAGTTGGAGCTGTTGGTCACGAGGTTGTTGACCTGCTGAGGCGAATCATCAAACGGCTCCATGCGGATGAACCGCTTCATCATCTCCGCCGCGACGTCTGGGACGTCCATGGGCACCATGTGGCCGGCGCTGGCAATCACCAGGTAAGTCAGGTTACCTCCCTGCTGCGCGAAGCCCGCGGGGTCCTTGCGGCCTGCCACGGACCACGTGTACTTCTTGGCGGCTTGGTACGCCTCCGAGCCGGTCCAGTTCAGGTGGAGCAGAAGCTTTTCCGTGCCGTAGTGGTGACACATCATATCCCACTGGCCGTTGTAGAATAGCACTCTTGTACCCCCTGCCAGTAAGCGCTCGACGATATTCAACGTGCTCACGCCGTCGAAATTCCGGAGACCGTCGTATACTTGGTCACTACAGTCTCTGAAATGGAAGTTTGGGTCCACGTTGGCGTGGAGCAGCTTGCGTACTTCGAGTTGGTTCAGATATTCACCAATGTACGGGCGTGACGACGGGTAGCCATTGACACTCTGCACATACTGCCGCACGTCGTAGAAGTTGAGGGCTTTACTGCCTGGCGCGCGTGTGTCTCTAAGACCATCGAGGATGCTGTTCATGTTCGAGAAGCACGCCGCCGTCAAATACGTCCCAGTGAGTAGCGCGTTCTGGCACTCGACGAAGTCGGCCTTGAGCGACCGCACCTGGCCAAACGTGATGAGTCCGAGGCCGTGGGCGAAGTCACTGTAGTCGTACTGGATCAGCGGGTGCACCCATCCGTTGCCAATGCCGACGCCCTTGAGCTGGATGTCGATGTCTCCGTCTCTGCTTGCAACCTTGTTTTGAGCCACGATGTAATCCGAGAACTCGGGGATGAACCGTCCGGCGTGGGACTCGCCGAAGATGTACAGGTCGCGACTGGTCTTGACGGGGCTGTTGCCGTGGGTCGTCAAGTACTCGGGGCGTCGCCGGAAGAACTTGACCAGCACGGTGTGGAAATCTCTGGCTACTGTCTCCTCATCGCTACGGTAGTCGTTGCCGCGAGTGTACGACATGCCCGTACCCACTGGCTGGTCGATGAACAGCACGTTCGCCGAGTGGTGCCAACTATGCTTGTTGATCGAGATCTTGCTGTCCGCTTCGATCTGGAACGGCGACACGCCACTACAAAACCAAAGAAACTTCAATCAGCCAGACATGCCAACTATAACCAGACATAGCCAGCCACGTACAGGAAGAGCCCCTGCATGCTCGTGCAGCCCGGTCCGCCATTGAGCCACACGACCAGCGGCGCCGTCGCGGCATTTGTCGCGGCCGCAAAGTGCCAGTAGAATATGTTGTTGCGCTTGCTCGAGTCGAGCGAGATGCGGCCGGCGTGGTGCACGAGGTCGATCTTCTCCGTGAGTCCCGGCATCGCAATCGTCACGAGATCGTCCACGTCATCGTCGTCATCGTCATTATTAGCGGCGTCTTCTGTGGCGGCCAATACACGAGTCTCGAGGTCTCCTTCGTCGACGGCATGCAACTCACGTTGCTGAGGGAGGCGGCGCTGGGCAACAGCGACACCAGACCACACGGCCGCCTGCAGAAGCACCCCATTGAATCCGCTCGCCGTCATCATCATCCACGTCTTCCAAGGGCGATAGAGTCGGCACTGAGGTGAGCTCTCCGTCTGATGATGGCGACGCTGATAGTATCAGATACCGAGTGGCAGGATGATGAGGCTTTCGGCCAATCAAATGGCCCAAATCCTATATTATCAGATAGTTGTCGATCGATCATAGCGGTTAAGAACTGAAATTCATGTTGAAGCCATTTCGATGCGAAAGGCGACACTGAGGCTGATTGATGCTACTGTGGCGTGGGCGAGCCGGCCTCTTGACCGCCCTGCGTTCGTCGACGCACTTCCTTCTTCTTCTTGATGATCTCGCGGTACAGGCGATCGCGATAGTCGGCGGCGGAGTACTTGGTGTTGTCGTCCACGACGATCTGCAGTGGCCCCGGGGCACTGGTCTCGTCCTTTTCATTGTGGAACTGAGCCACGTACGGGTGCTTGAGCGCCTCCAGCGACGTGATGCGCTTGCTCGGATCGAACTACAACCGCACGGGCGTCAGTCACGCATCCACTGATAGGATGCAACCACAGAATCACTTACATAGAAGCACTGTCGCATGAGATCGATGGCCTCGGGCGTGGCCTTGGGGAACAGCTCTTCAAGCGGCCGCAGCTTTGGCGTGGGCAGGCTCTCCAGCATCGTGTTCGCGAACGGTGACTTGATGCTCTCGATGTCATCTACTGTCGGTGGCCCCGTGACGTCCAGGATCCGCTCGAGCTGGTTCATTGTGGATGTTCCTGGAAACGCCGGGCGGCCCGTCGCCATCTCCGCGATGATGCAGCCCACAGCCCACATGTCAACGGCCTTGGTGTACTTGGTGGAACCTAACAGAATCTCTGGTGCTCGGTACCAGCGCGTGGCCACGTAGTCGGTGAGCACGGGGTTCGGACCGCTGGCCTCGGCGACAGAGCGACACAGCCCGAAGTCGCACAGCTTGGTGTGGCAATCGGAGTTGAGTAGCAAGTTGCTGGGCTTGATGTCGCGATGCAGCAGCTCAGCCGTGTGCATGTACTTGAGTGACTTGAGCAGTTGGTATATAATGTACTTCTTGTGGATCTCCTCCAGTATATTGGCTCGTATGACAGCGTGTAGGTCCGTTTCTGCAGTGGCAAACAAACATCAGTGCTGTATGCTCCATCGCAGTCCTGCCGAGCCGTAGCAATGGCTCACCCATGAAGTCAAAGACGAGATAAATGTCACGGTCGTTGTCGGCCTTGACCACGTTGAGAAGCCGAATGATGTTGTTGTGGCCATTGAGCTCCTGCAGGTACATCACCTCGCGGAACGTCCGCTGGGCGTCCGTGGCATTACGGAACGCGTCGAAGCACTTCTTGAGCGCCACCACTTGCCGCGTGTTCTTGTCGATCGCTTTCCACACGATTCCGTACGCCTTCACATCAACACACACACACACACACACATCATTAGACGCTCTACTCGCTCATGGATCGGGCAGCAGCATGACGTACGCCCTTGCCCAGCTTCTGAAGCAGCTCGTACTTGCGCAGGATGTGCTTCTCGACTTCCTCGCCCATGGTTTCGCCCTGTTAGACGGCTGCCTCCTCGCTCGCTGTCAAATTGCTCTACCTTGCTCCCGGTTCTTCCGGACACACAGCGCGTCATGCGGTGATCGATTCGCCTCGCGTGGCCTCCGCCCAGACGGTCTCTAAATGCGGACGCCAAATACATGCGGGCTCGGGCGTATTTATAACAGAGCACTCGCGCAAAGATTACCGTAAACCACACCATGTTTGCTTGCTCGGGTCGCCTGCCGCTGCTTGGGGGATCCAATTCACTGATGAGGATTGATGCGGAAGCCCTCACGGATATGCTGAGATTGCCTGGTTATGCTATTCAAAACAACTGCGCTGCGAATCGATTCTCTCTCTCTGGTTCGTTTTCTGGATGGTTCAACCGTAAATATCGTCGTTGTCGTCTTCGCCGCCACCGCCAAAGTTGTCCATGCTGTCCATCAAGAAGTTTGCGGCCAGCGTCTCGTTCTTGTCGCACGCCAAGTACGCCTGCACGACCTCCGAGCGGTCGAAGCCCATCGAGCACAGGCGGTCCACGGCCGCCGCCTCCTCCTCCGTGAGCATGATACGCGTACCCGCGCCTGGAGCAGCGCCAGCTCCAGCACCAGGCAGACCGCCGCCCATGGACGCCATCATCTGCTCCATAGCCTCAGGAGGCAAGTTGCTGAGCATCTGCGACAGACCGCGGAGCTGCTCGGGCGTCATGCCCATCTGAGCAGCCATCTGAGCCTGCTGCTCTGGGCTCAGCGAGTCGAGGAGCTGCTGGATCTGCTGAGGGGATGGCATGCCACCGCCGGCCATGCCACCAAGGTCGAATGGGTTGGCACCCGCTGGTGGGGTACCGGCACCGGCGCCTGCCGAAGGAGCCGAGCCCGTTCCGATAGGCTCGTTCAGCATGCGCACGAACTCGGCCTGGTTCGAGTGGATGAGACGAAGCAGTTCTGGACTCTGGCTGCCGATCTGCTGCAGCACAGCAGGCAACGCCGATGGGTTGGTCTGCACGAGCTGGCGAAGCGCATCGAACTGCGGGTGCTGACGCAGGGCCTCAAGCGACGCAAGGCCGGCAGGGGACGCACCGCCGGCGGCAGGAGTCGCGGCTGGCGCTGGGTTCACGAGACGCTCTGGGATGCCGTTCATGAGGTACTCGACAGCGCGGTCGGCGTTGTTGAATGCGGCCGCAAGCGCCGCACGGACCTGGTCTTCCGGGAAGCCCATGTCCACGAGCTGCTGCACCGCTGGGTTCGGCTGCTCGCTCTACATGCATCCACAGCGATCAGAAACCTCCCTCTACAACCCAAAAAATGATACAAGCAAACAAATCCTACCGCAGCGACGGATGGGGCAGCGGACGCACTCGCAGTCGCCGTGGAGGCTGGCGCCGCCGACGGCGTCGAGACGGCCGCAGGCGTGGAAGCACTGCTGCTGGACGCGGCCGACGTGCTGGGCGTTGGCGTCGCTGGCGCAGCAGGGGCCGCAGCAGGAGTAGCCACGGCAGGCGCCGGCACAGCGGCAGGGGCAGGGGCGGGAGCCGCCGCCGGCTTGGAAGCCTTCGGCTTGGTGACCATGACGACCAGGAAGTCGTTCTCCTTCACTCCGTACTCGGACAGTGGGCTGTCGTCCTTGAGCACCTTGCCGGCGTGGATGAGCTTCTGCTGATCCACTGGGAAGTTCTGCTGGGCCTGGATCTTCGCCTTCACGGCCGCGACCTACAAACCATCGAATCGCCAAGAAGATCCATCCATCCAAAATGCACTTTTGTCAGCACAGACGCCGCGTTTGGAGCCGCAATTTCGAGCAGCTACGCACCGTGTCAGTGATCTCGGCCTCGAGTGGGAAGGCCACACCCTGGAGCGTCTTCACGGTGAGCTTCATCGTCGGGTAGGGGTGCCTGGAGACGGAGGGGGGGATTCTTCTTCCTCGCTTTTCTCTCAGGGTCGAGTAGAGTGACCCGCCCGAGCCAAAGGTGCCCTTGGACACGACTTCAATCCCTCTGCTATAGCATAAGCGAAGATATGACGGGCGAGTCATGCAGTTACAGAGGTGGAAGAGTGTGTTCTAGAATCTCACGGGTCGGGTGGGTCCTTTTGTTCTGAAAACGGGCCGGGTCTGAAATTGCGGTGTGCCTTCCTTGCCGTCTAATCATACAAACCCACGTCTTTGCGGCCGTGGTCCGTTTAGACTGCATTTTTCAGCCAATCACAGCGCGTCTTTTCAAGTTCAAGCCTCGCAGACGAACAGCTCCGTCATGCGTTAGGTGAGCTCGTCGACACATTCCTGCTTGGTCCCCATCGGCGGAAGCGTCTCTCCTCCTCTTCCTCTGGATCCGCCATGTTGCTCAAGCTGCTGCAGCGCGCGCGCGCCACCAATGCTGCCACCAGCTTCGTGGTGAGTAGAGGCGTCGAATGAGCTGCTGGTCGCTTCGTAGCTCCTGGTTTAACAGTTAGGAAATTGGATCTTGTACAGACGCAGAAGCGAGGCCTCGCCACAGCCTCAGCGCTCGGCTCCAAGCGCTTCTACGTGCCTAGCGCCGCCGAGGACGCCAAGACGTCGCTGCTGCTCGAGGTTGAGGACGGGCCTGGTGCGTTGCGAGCTCTGTAAGATTGGAATTGGCTCCAGGACGCCCCATTAACCGTCGGATGTATAGGCTCGCTCCAGGAGATCCTCAAGTTCTTCTGGAAGCACGACGTCAACATGACGCGCATTGAGTCGCGTCCGGCCAAGGGCTACAACCAGAACTACAACTTCTACGTGGACATCGACGGCCGCCGTGGAGAACCGGCCGTGGACGCGCTGCTGGACGACCTCAAGCGCAACACGCTCGACGTGCTGATCCTCCACGACAAGAAAGTGCCGTGGTTTCCGCGCAAGATCAAGGAGCTCGACCGCTCGGTCTCGCAGGTGCTGGACGCCGGCTCCGACCTCGAATCGGACCACCCGGGCTTCAACGTACGTGTTGTGGTCGTCGAGAAAGGCGGTTCTTGGAGGAGGAGTTCTGACTCAGTGGCTGGTTTTTCTGTGTATGTAGGACCAAGAGTACCGTGCGCGTCGTAACACGTTTGCTAAGATGGCCGACGAGTACCGTCAGGGCGATCCGATTTCACGCATTGAGTACACGGACGATGAGATCCGCACGTGGGGCGCCGTCTACAAGCGTATGAAGACCGAGTGGAAGAAGTACGCGTGCGACGAGTTCAACTACATCTTGCCGCTGCTCGAGAGCAACTGTGGCTACGCTGAGAACAACATCCCTCAGCAGCAGGACATCTCCAACTTCCTCAAGGAGTGCACGGGCTTCACGCTGCGCCCTGTCGGTGGTCTGCTGTCGTCGCGTGATTTCCTCAACGGCCTCGCCTTCCGCGTCTTCTTCTCCACGCAGGTGAGACTTTTCTTATTTGGTATCACGATGGATTGGGCGCCTAGTGCTCACATTGGCTTGATTGCACTAGTACATTCGCCACCACTCGATGCCGCTGTACACGCCAGAGCCAGATATCTGCCACGAGCTCATGGGCCACGCGCCTATGTTCGCCGACCCAGACTTCGCTAACTTCTCGCACGAGATCGGCTTGGCCTCGCTCGGTGCCTCGGACGAGGAGATCAAGCGCCTCGCTACGGTATGTCAGAACACAAAGGCTGCTTCTTGAGTAGCCATGCCGATCTGACCCGGTTGAATGTTGTAGTGCTACTGGTTCTCGGTTGAGTTTGGCTTGACCAAGCAGAAGGGCGAGTACAAGGCGTACGGTGCCGGTTTGCTGTCCAGCTTCGGCGAGATGGAGTACGCGTGCTCCAAGGAGCGCCCTGCCGGCGGCGTGGATGCCTTCCCAGAGTACCGTCCGTGGGACCCGTTTGAGGCCTGCAAGCAGGACTACCCTATCACGACGTACCAGCCAATCTACTACGTCTCGGAGAGCCTGGTATGTCGTTATTGTCGACTGGTATCAACACGTGATCTGACATCGCTTGTGTCTTTCCAACAGGCTGACGCTCGTGAGCGCATGCGTGACTTCTGTGAGGACCTGAAGAAGCCCTTCCACGCTCGCTACAACCCGTACGGCCAGACGATTGTGCTCGACCGCGCGGTCCAGCGTGAAGAGAAGTGGGTCAAGCTCCACGACTCGGCTTAAGCCTCAGCATATAACCAGGATCGACGCCAGAAGGCTCCAATGGCTTTGCGAGTCTCTTTCCAAAGGTGAACACGTTCACGAATCTATTGTAATACAGCGTGGTCTTTGTGTTTGGCGTGTCTTGCCTTTTCCAACAAGGGGGTACACTTTTGACCAGCAGGTCACTGATATGGCTACATTTTTGAAGTGTACCCATTTCAGCTATTGATAGAAAACTGACTACCAGGGGGCTCACCATGCCTGTCATTACCCAACATTATCTTGCTCTTCTCATCTCTTCCTGAACGTCGGCGCCATGTACTCACCTCGACAGAGTGAGCCGCCGACGGTGGATCCTAAGAAGTATGACCAGCACGCAAACCAGTGGATGAGGGAGGCGCTTGAGAGTCGCCAGGTCATCGAGGAACTAAAGGGCGCCAACGACAAGCTGCAACGGGACGTCTACGCACTCGTGAGTCCATCCGCTTCCTGCTAAGAGCACGCAGCTCTTGTGTCATTTAATCACTCCAACCCTCTCTTGTCTGATAGAATTCGAGAGTCAACTTGATCTACGAGTGCCTGGGCGAGATGGGCGTCGTGGACACGATCGGAGACCTCATGCAGCAGAAGATCCGTGCGTTCCAGCAGACCCAGTACGCGCGACAGAACGCACCGCCGGGATTTGCGAACTCACCGCGACAACGCAAGCTCTCCGATGCACCCAAGGTTGACGAGGGAGTCATCTGTGGCTCCAGTGTGTTCCATCAAACGGCCGCGTTCTCGAGCAGCTACGAAGGCCAGGTCGGTCGCGAAACATTCAATCGCAAGAACATGCTCGAGACTGAGGAGACGCAGTACAGAGACAAGTTCGACATCTTCGGAAAGCCCAAGCAACCCTCGCCCAAGAGCGCGCTCAAGGCAACCGACAGACGCACCAGTGATGTGATCGACAGTCTCCTGTCGTACTCAGGGCCACCAGGAGGCGCACGGCAGCCGCCTCCATTCGTCGCGGCGTCGTCAGCGCGATCCTTTGGTCCCCGCTAGCTAGTCCACGCCACCAACTGATAGGAAGTTGCCAACTCATCGCCAAATTTTACTCATTTATCGATTTTTGGTCTGTTGATACTCTTTTGTGCGAGTGTGGGCCTCGTGCCACTGGTGTGTTTGATATCATTTACGAACTCAGTTCTTCTTCTTCTTCGGCCAACTCCAAGGCCGCTTCGACGATCGCTCGCACAGACGCAAACGACCCAAGCGAGTCAGCCGAGTCTTCGTCGCCCATTGTGCCGTTAGCCGTCTCGTTCGCGGCGATCACATCGTCGAGCCAGGCCGACGACGCGTCGTCACTGCCGCTGACATCGCTCACGCTGCGTGCACGGCTCTTCTGGTGGAGCACATACGCTGTGAGGACGGCGTTGAAGAACGCGGTCTTCAACAGTCGCTCCATGGGCAGCGAGTCGCCCTTGTTGTCGGCGAGAAGCACTGCAAACTGGAGCTGCGGCGGCGCGAGAGAGCCATAAATATTGCGCCACACTTCGTCCCGCAGCATCTTGGGCGCGTACACTGCGCGTCGCGCCGTGCTGATGTCCTCGACGTCTTCCGCGAAGTCCAACGGGAACGACCGCGGCGCGTTAATAAATATCTTGTGGTGCGGGTTGAGCGAGTACTGGTTCAGGGCACTCATGGCATCATGGTCGTCCTCGTCCTCGGTTTCTGGACTGTTTTGACGGGACAGTCCCCTGCTCTTTGACGGCGATTGCAGCACGGGCGGCGGCAAGTCCGCACTCACGTACTGAGCGACGAGCGCGTGGATTCGTCGCGCGAGCACGGCTCGCATCTCCTTGAGCTCACGTAATTCCGCTGCGTCCATCACGTAAAACTGGATCTTCTTCCAGTTTGTCGCCACGTCCTCGCCTCCAAGCGAAGTCGAGGCCGAATGCAACGCGATAATGCTAAGCACAAACACGACACTGAGCCAATGCTGACCCGCAACCAATGCAAAGCGGACAAGCAGGAAACAGATCACGAGAGCGACACTGCACTTGAGCAGCGCTGCCCCCAATGCTGCGACCTCCACGATCTTCCGCTGCTGAGGACGGAAGACGACGTCGCCGATGCCCGAGAGCAGCAATCGCCAGGGCGTGGCGCCGAGGCGAAGCAGGATCGAGGCAACGACGCTGGCGATCTGTGTGGGCGTCTTGGGCGTGGCGGACACGACGGTCGCGGCGTTGATATCTTCGTCACGGAGCTTCCACTTTTGGAGCTTCTTGACGTACTGCTGCATCTTGGTTTTCAGCACGTGCATGTCTGGGTGGTTGCGCGTGCGGAAGTGGATCTGCAATATCTCTTCATTCATGGACGCGATCTGGCGGCGCGAGAAGCAGTCGTCTCGGTAGACACGCGCACAATAAACGTGGAGACTGCGAGAAAGGCGGAGGATCTCCATTTGAGCAGCCGACTGTGGCGGCTGCATCTTCAGCGCCGCGTGGAGCTTAGCAGTGACGTGGTGGACGTACTCCAGCGGATCTTCCTGGAAGATCACGACGTCACGCTTCTCCACCAGCACCGGCGAGCCGTAGCGGATGCCAGCGTGTCGCCGAACGTCCAACAGGCCGCCGTCCGTACAGAAGTGCAAGCTCACCGGCACAATCAAGCAGCGCTTGTGGGTCGCCGCAGACAGCGTGGTCAACAGCTGCCGCACGACCGTGAACAGCTCCGACTTGTGCAGTGTCGGCGCCTTCGCGTAGCTCACCAGCAGTCCCATTTTGTACGACAGCTCTTGCGTCGCCGCCTGCTTCAGCAGCTCCGTGCGCTGCTGCAGCTCGCGCCCAATCAACGCCAACTCGTCCTGTGTGAATCCTGCCACGGAATCTTCGACATCTCGCGCCACGTTGTCCAGCGGCAACAGAGGCGCGATGTAATCCTCGATGAGCTGCGTCTCGATGGCACGCGGCACACGTTTCTTCCAGTTCGGCGACCGGTCCAGCAGGTACACGACAGGCATGAACTCGTGCTTCTCGCGCTCGCGGCTGATGACCTTGAACTCCATGACCTTGGGGAACAGCGCGCGCGTGAGCCACGCCGTCGACGGCGTCGCCACGGCCATCACCTGTGTCTGCTTCTGCATACGCTCTGTATTCTTTCTTCCCTTGTGTTCCTCCTGAGCGAGATCGCGACTGGCACTGGCACGGTCTCCGCTATCCTATTCGACGAGTGTCTCTTTGTCGCGCCGTCGAAAATCGAAGACGCTTCGAGGGCTCGTGGTGTAATAATTCAATCGAACGCTGCAGCTTCCGCCTCTTCCACTGAGCGGCACTGGCGTCCAGACTCCCAAGGTCTCCGGTCGAGACTGGCTGGGCTGATGGACTGTGGCACTGTCCGGCGCGTGTCACGTCACGGCCGTCACACACCGCGAGTCGGAGTTGCAGCGACGGCGCCGTGCTGACGCGCCGCTGCTGTCGGCGGCTGGAAGCTGAAGCTGGCGGTCTCGCATCCAGTGCCATGCAGTGCCATGCGCCCGACAGGCAGCTTGAAGCGCCCATTTGCTGAACAGCTTCACCAGTTGAGACGCGTGACGGCGACGCATCACCTTCCGTGTGCGATTTTGGTTGGATAAAATATCGAATGGAGAGTGATGATTGGCGGTTAATAAGCTGTTGAGGTACAACATCAAGTGGATGCCAAGAATGGCATGCCACGTCGCCTCTCATGGACGATCAAACTCGGATTTTTGACAAAAGTGTAGGCTTTTCGGGAATTATTGACAAATGGGGATTCAAGTCGGACTATTGACAGAAGTGGTGGCTGTTTTGAAAAGATGGACAAAAGGGAAATTACTGTGACAAAAGTGGTGGCTCAGGTTGTTCACCCCACCCTTCCAATACGGCCGCTCTCCAGTCGAACCCGTCAGTCCCCAGTTCTAGTCGACAGCGACATGGGTATGTTGTAGTCTTCGCTGGTCACAGCCGGTGTCCATAGCATCGCTCGTTTATGATATAGCCGACAGCCGACAGCCGATAGCCGATAGCCGATAGACCGTAGCCCGTAGGCCGTATCGCACAGCCCATAACGCATCGCACTGAGTCGCTCTCATCCGATCACC